>JACXGI010007719.1:16356-36265 GCA_016801175.1 Esox masquinongy
CCCCCCCCCCCCCGCAGTGGGGGAACCCCCGGACGCACCAAACAAGACCAAAGAGGAGGAAGGGTGGGACATGATGGCAAGCAGAGGCTCCAGCTCTCGTCCACGATGGCAAGCAGAGGCTCGTGCTCTCGTCCCCGAGAGCACGGCCGGGCAGCCGACCCGGCAGAAGAGGCAGGCAGGGCAGCCGGTGATTTGGGCCCTCGGGGGCGAGAAGCAGGACGGTCAGGCCGGTCCTGGTGGAAGGACCGGATCAGGTCGGGGTCCAGGATGTCATGGGCAGGCACCCAGGACCACTCCACCAGGTATTGAAGCCCGCCCATTCGGCGCCGCGAATCCAGGATGCCCTGGATGTCGTATGCGGGCTCCCCACCGACGTCCAGCAGAGGAGGAGGATGGTGAGCAATGGGAGGATGGAACGGATTGTAATGCACAGGCTTGAGCAGAGAGACATGGAATGTGGAGTGGATCCGGTACTGGCGGGGAATCTGAAGACGGTAAGTGACAGGGTTAATGCGGTGTGTGATTTTGAAGGGACCAATGAACCGAGGACTCAGCTTTCTACAGGGGACGCGGAGCCGGATGTCCCGGGTGGAGAGCCAAACCCGCTGCCCAGGATGAAGAAGAGGAGTGGGTCGGCTGGCGGTCATGCGGCTGGCGGGCGCAGTGCTGGCAGAAGTACTTCCCGATTTCCTGGTTCAGACGCTCCGTCTGACCGTTGGTTTGGGGGTGGTACCCGGAGGACAGGCTAATGGAGACCCCCAGACGATCACAGAACGCACGCCATACCCTGGAGATGAACTGGGGGCCTCGGTCCGATACTATTTCCTCCGGGATCCCATAGGGCCGGAACACCTGCTGGAACACACACTCGGCCAGTTCCATAGCTGTGGGCAGATGAGGGAGCAGAACGAGACAGCACATCTTGGAGAATCTGTCCACAATGACTAGAATAGTGGTAAACCCTGACAGTTGTTGTATAGTCATATTTGTATACTATGAAGATCCTTAATGGGGCCTGTCTAGATTTGATCAAAAATGTATTTTTTAATTAGTAATGGGGCTGTTTGAGGTTTGTGTGTCGCGATATGTCCCAATGTCCAGTGGTGGGGTTTCCTTAAAAGTAGGGAAGAGCTGTTGCCAGTCAGGATTCTACCTGTTCTTGACTGTTGATAGTTCCTTTGCGGTTCCTCTTCGTGAAAAGTCTCGACATAAACCGGCTTTGGAGTGTTGAGTAATTAAAGACCGTTCTCGCAACTGGCCTGGAATTGGCAACATTTGTGAGAGGTGTGAAGGTAACTAGGACTATGTAACAGGGGTATTTGGTGCAGTGATTGCAACTGAAGTTGCCTAGGGCTAACTCAAATCTCATACTACATACTACGTACTGCAAGTACATAGTATGAAAAAAAAAATGCATCCTTGTGAACTTTTATCGCTGCACAATCAAGAGCATTCTGACAAATTGCGCCACAGTGTGGTTTAACAGCTGCTCCATAGCCAACCGGAAGGCCCTGCAACGGGTGGTGAAAACCGCACAGCACATCACTGGTGTCCTGCTTCCTGCCATCGCAGACCTCCAATGCAAATGGTGTATGTGCAGGGCGCAGGGACCCTTCACACCGATGCCACAAACTGTTTGCCCTCCTACCATCAGGCAGGCGGTAGAGGTCTCTTCGGTCCCGCACCAGCAGGCTCAGGAACAGTTTCTTCCCATCCACTGTAACCCTGCTCAACTCTGTGACCCAGAGAAATCTGTGACCCATCACTTATCATACCCCCCCACCTCTCAGGGACCTTGTTGCACTACTCCCTTGTACTACTCTGGAAAGCCTAATAATGGATGTTTTTAGTGGTTACAGGTACGTGTCTACGTCAGGAACCTCACTGTTGCTATCCCTGCATTTCAGTTGCACATGCAGCTTGTACATATAATTTGCCTTTTAGGCACATTTAGTATTGCCATTGTACTTGCATTTTTACAGTTGTTACACACACGTATACCTCGAGGACCTTAGTGCTGCTATCTTTGCATCATGGTTGCTCATGCTACCCTGCTACAGTACTCCTTCATTTGCCTCGTTTGCACATCTTGAATGCCATTTAGAAATTGCCATTTGTACCCGAACAACTGTTATCCCACTTATAACATACACTATACCTAATATTAGTAAACTTTCTGCCCTCCTCTATTATGTCTTAATTGCACATTTAGTATTGCCATTTGTACTGCATTTGCCTTAATTGCACATCTACACATTGCACTTGTAATATACATATACTTAATTTTCTGCCCTCTATTTGCACTTCTGGTTAGATGCTAACTGTATTTCGTTGTACTGTACTTGTACTGTTCAATGACAATAAAGTTGAATCTAATCTAATTTCACGGCACAGCAACGTTTTTCATTCATGCATGAATGACATCAACATTGGTGACGTTAACTTTCTTTCACGTCAATTGAAAAGACAAGAGAATTGTGGAAACACCTCATTCACTGCGCAAGCGGATGTGGTCTATATTACCCCAAAAAGCATGCACGGATGCATACTTCAAAAGTCCACCAGAAATAATAGACCATCCGGGAACTTTTGGCATAGTATTTTTAGCCTTCTATGGTTTGGGACATATCCTTTCCCCAATCTGGCAGATTTGTAATGACAGTGTGCAGGCAAAAATGGGCTTGGGTGGGTCGATTTACAGATATGGTTGTAGAGTAAAAATATTGTTTGTTCAGGTTTTTGTGCAGTCCACAGGTGTCTGGTCGGTGTACTGACAATGAAATCTGGCAACCCTGGTCTGGGGATATTTTCAGTAGGGGCAACAGTGTCTCCCCATCTCAGTCCACAGTTTTTGCGTTGACCTTAATGTTACCAATTCTTTACAGTGTCGCAACCTCGGCTCAAAAGCAATGACAAAATAGGAATCCACACGTTGAATAGCAAGTAATCAAATAATTTATTAACTGTTTATGTTAACCAACCAGAAAAGGAACCAGGCAAGCCTAGTTCAGCCAACCTGCAATTAAAAGCGATAAGTATTGTTACCCTCACTGGATTCGAACTCGGTTCTCCCACATATGTGGCTGTGTCTTTAACTGCTACACCACGGTACTATTCGTTTGTACAGTGTCAGTATAGCATCTTGACATTAGATCATTTTGCCACGCGTTATTAAATTTACCTCTACCACAAATAGCATCTATGAAATGTGTGGCTTTTGCCACAGGCCGTTTTAACAGCTTATTAGTCAATAATAGGCTTACTACTATCTAACTTACTACTTGAACTTAACACAGACAAAGCTATTTCATGGCGCAAAAGCATTCATTTTTCTTTCATTCATGAATGACATTAATACAATAACTATCAATATAGGTGACGATAATTGACTTTTTCGTCAAGTGAAAAGACGAGAGAACCGTGGAAGCCCCTACTCTTTTACTGCCCAAGGGGTTTTGATCTAGTCTATATTACTCCAAAAATCATGCACGGATACTTTGAAAATCCACTAGAAATGGTCGCAATATAAACAGTTTTATTTTAGGCTTACTATAACGTAGATACTGAAGGTCATATCCAGCGAATTTTATATCTATACGGAACAAATCCTAATCCATAATTTGCTTTGACGAGATTCGAATGTGGGACCTATTAGTGGCAGGTCCACATCTCTAACCACTACGCTATTTAACAAGTCAGTCAGTCAGTCACGTCAGTCAGTCATTCAGTAAGAGATATTCACTCTTCTTGGCCGGCTCCGCTTACGCGGTCCGGCAAAAAGAATAAGCCAATGAGGTGAGTCAGTATATCAGTAATGTAGTGGGTGGATGAGTGGAATAACTGGGTGAAAGTATGTGTTAAGAAGAGAAAAACATAAACAAACATAGGACGATCAAAAATAAGGTGTGCTAAATGGAGAGGAACAGCCTCTCCAGGAGAGTCAGCCAAATGGCTTCCCTGATGACTGGGAAAGCAGCCCTTTTAAGTAGCCACAGGAAGCCACAGGTACTCCAGATCAACACTGACAACCCTCTCAACTCAGCCTACCAACATGCAAGGACTAGAACAGACACAGTAAGGCAGACAGAGTGAGAGGGCCATCACAATAGACCCATACATAAAGAATGTGATCCTTGTGGGAATGTAAACAATGACCTCTAATTGCTTGTGCGATGAATAGCTAACAACAGTATTTTCCTAGAAATGCAAAAGACATTCATGCAACTCTTAGAGGACAGTGAAAGTTGACAATCAGAGCACAGTAGCCTTTTTAGTCAACTTCCATTTCCATACAACTTCTTTATTCATGTACTGTGGTTAAAAGTGAGATAGCTAGAGACAGTACGCATTTTCCTCCTTACCATATCACTGGAGGCACTTAGAATAGGAACACATTACCAGAGAAGGGGATGAGCAATCTCTTGTATTAATTCTGTCCTATCTCTGGCACCTTATTGCCAGAAGATGACTGTTGCTCTGGGTGAAGAAATGGCCAGGCTTCTTAATTAGCCTGGGGGTTTGTCACAAATTCCTTCTGCTCTGCAGTAGGTGACGTCCATTTTAATAAGAGGCTCGGAAGCCAGTTCCAGAACAGGGGAAATGCACCTTAAATAATGCATAGCAATGCCCATCAGTTGTGTGCAGGGGCCTTACAGAGGCCTGATGGTTGAGCACTGCTACTGAACGCAGCTGTGCATAACTAGACAACCAAGTGAGCGGGCTAAGAGAAAAAAGACAGTAGGAAGAGCAGACAGCCCACACTCATGCAGAAAAACACACACAGTTGTGACGAGCATCTCATTTACTCAACCAAACAATAAAAACAAGACCAAGATGCTGCCAATCATTTTTGAGAGGAGGGGTTTTTAATGAGCAGATTGTGGTGGAATAATGGGGCCGCAAAAGTCAAATCACACCTTACCATAGCACGTCACTGCAGTGCTGTTTGGAAAAGATAAGGCACATTTGGTCTTATCACACAAGGCACATTTGCATCTATGCGTCCATGTATCATACAAGTAATTTATTATTATTATTGTTTTTGCTGTATTGTTTATTAATGGTGTCATCATTTGCCTGCGTACTAGGTGTTGTTCCAATCTATTTCATATGCTGTATAGGTGTACGTGATCTTGAACTGTTTGCTATTACCCCGATACAATCATCATAGTACAGCATGTGTAATAAAAGTGTGTGCATCTCCTCGTATCTTGCCAAGTAACATTGTACATAATATTGATATGTCCTAAGTGCCATATGAACCCATAATCAACTATTTTTTATATAGGCTGTCTCTCCAAAAATGATTTATGTTCTTATATTCCGACTGCCTTACTTACACACACACACACACACACACCCATCCACCCCTGCAATTCCCCACTTAGTAATGACTGCTTAGCGAGAGTGTGGACTGCGAGCCGTGGACTTTCAAGACAGCCGCCAGACAGGCAAACAGACAGCATTGTTTATTCACATTTATCTCAACCCTACATGACCTTGCGTACTCTTTTTTCCCCCGATCACAGACATTTCAAACAGGCAACTGATGGCATATTCCTCCACTTCTGCTGCAGAAATCACTGCCATATTTAATGTCTTGGTAATAATGTTTGTTTTCTTGACATTTTTGTCATTACTGAAAGCAGGGACTCGTTTCTAGTGGCTTTGGTAACGACCAGGATGCGTCACTCAATGACAATATAGCCGTATTGATGCCCGCCATTAGCCACAATTCTTGCCGTCTGCGGGCACCCTACAGTGGCCTTAAAAGAAAGCGGGAGGCAATAAAGGCCACTTAGAAAGATGCATGCCCGTGATTTCAATAATTCTATATTCAGCCATTTTAAGCGCTAATGATAAAAGCGTTCTTTCCCGAAATGCTTTAAACTAATTTTCTCCCTGAAAACAAATGCATTGGTTGCCTGGTCCAGCAGCTAGGTTTGACTATAAGTGCTGCCCTTATAGATTACACTTATCTTGAGGAGAAAATACCCAGCGACTCCTAGCTTTTGACCAATACAGAGGGTTTTTTAGCTCTGTTTACAGAAGTGGGTATATCACAAGCTCTGGCCAAAGACACAAAACATCTACAGTACAACGTTTATCATAACAACATAACCCCCATTTACTTTTCAGTTGTTTTCCTCCAATCGCTGAGAAAGCACATAACATTATTTCCTGTAAGTAGTCATAGAAATGTAAAAAAACTCAACAAAATATACCCTGCAAATGTTTTGTAACGACAGCTTGAAAAAGTTAATTCAAGCTTTTCAAATAGACTTCTGCTCTGAAAGTCAATCTCAACATGAGTCAAAACTCATGTACAAACTCAAGCACAACATTTTTGGTGTGAGGCAACAACAACCACACCATCATGCTCTGAAAGTATTTTCAGGTGGGTTGCAAGTGAATGGCAGCTGAAACAGTTGCAACAAATTATCTAATTTCAAACAGCTGAAATAGCTTTGACTGGGTCATTGTGTTTGATTTATCACTTTTGTGACACAATTAATGGTTGCATCGGCAGTCTGGACATCTGTGAAGTGTCATCAAACATGCCTGGTATCAAGTGAGAGGGGAAGAAGGGGATGTGCTTGTTGGGGATGTGCAGTTGTTTGCAATGCATTGTGGAAATCGCAGTTACAGCAAATAATGAGGCAAGGCATTCATCAAAGAGAAGCAGAGGATCAGTTGCAACTTATAACCCTGCCCTAAATCTGGTTGATTGATTGGCATTCTTTATTATCTTTATATACTGTAAGACCCTTGTTTGCAGTCTCTTTGGAGATCATAAAAGTAAATCTATTTTTAAATGATTTGTGTCTAATAAATCTGGAAAGTGACAGACTTCAACATTTAGAGTTGTAGGCTGTTTTCATCATTGCTGTACTATTTTCAGTACATAACCAGAAGATGCAGTATTTCACTAGAAAATGTAGGACAAGACAAGTATGTTTGCCTGGTGGTCCTTCCTTGCCTATGCGCTTTCAGCAGTCTATTTGCAGATTTAACGTAATTATCTACAGGGCAGACTAGGCATTTGTATTTAAGAGGCCCAAAACCTTTAGTAATACTGTAGGTAATATTATGTTAAGCCTCTAAGATGTAGGGGACCATGGTATGATCACAGTATCATTAATATGTACTATGGAATTGCACATTTCATATTATTTTCCAGTTGATCAAAGCAGATTAGGAACCAAATGCCATGAAGGTAAATACAGGCCTGATTTTTTTAAACCAATGCATAAACTATGCTAAGAGACTTTAAATATCTTCTATTTCGTGATTTATTAACAACAAAATGTAAGAGGATACATTCACTATACATTTTGTCATTCCACAAACATTCTCTTGTTAATAAACAGAAAATATTGAAAGAATCTTGACAATGTAAATGCTGTGGCTTTGTTTAAAATATCCTGTGCAAAAACAATTTAGAAAGGTTTAAGCCTATGAAAGAGGTTTTCATGGAGTAATTGTTGGTTTTGATACAGCACCCAAGAATGAGTGAATTTGACCATTGGAAAAACAACTACTGTGAAAATACTACAAAGTAGGTTTTATTGAATTGTGCCAAGTATCTTTTCAAGTTATGGTTTTACATGTGCTCTGAAGCATTCCTGTGAGATGAAAACAGATCACAGGTGGGGTATTAGCTAAACATAATCAGATCATAGTTAAAGTAGACAGTGTTAGCTTAATAGATAATCAGATTCCAAAAGAGACCAGAAAATAAAAAAGATAAAGATAAAGGAGTTATCTAAACCATCATCAATTGCAACCAGGGCCTTTTATCAATTAATTTACCAAATACTTTCCTCTCTCTACAATCCTATGTGGACATAGGAAAAATACATCTCTTCAACCGCTCTATCACTGATGTAGTTAGCTATTAGAGACTATTCTGTTTATTGTCTCTAATATCAAACTACATCAATAGCTATGAGTCATTCTGGACAGGTAGTCCTGAAGCGTAGTCCATGGGCCCATGTCCTCCTACGGTTAAACAGAACACTGGGAAAGTTAGAGAGAGCATTCCTTAGATTTAAAAAGATACCTCAGCATATGTTTCAGACTGTCCCTTGTCAACCATCACATAAACTAATGCAACGTAAACAGACAGGACAGGACTTAAGACAGGACAGACTGACCCTAGTCCTCCGGCAAAATAATATAGAGCAAAAATGTTTACCGTTTCATAGCAATAAATAATATTACAAACATACGACTTCAACGGTTGCTGCAGCTGCCACTGCCTAATGAAACTGCATGGGAACAAACTTTGTGGAATGGATTTTGTTAGCAAATCCACTGTTTTCCTTATTGAAATGTGCTTTGCATAATACCAAATCAGTGTTTTGATTGAAGACAGTAAAGAAACAATTGCTGCCTTGCAGCCAATTAATGTCCCTAAACATTCTTCCCTGCTTTTGCTCATTGCTTTGGAGTAGGAATTTGCCCTAACTCCAGAAATGATTTGCTGTTTGATTGCCAAACTCTGCTAGGCTCATTCTGCCAACAACAAGGAATGGAATGTTAATGCTCAGGTGAATTAACAAGCAATGGGTTGAGGCATTTCAACCGCAGTGTAGGAAGATACAGTGGATTTCAAAAGTCTACACACCTCTACTGAAAGTGCGGGCAGAAATCAAGACAAATAATATCAGACCTTTTTCACTTTTAAAGGGGAATAATTACTAATATCTAAGATTTGTCTGCTATTGTCTCCAATGATAAAGGGTGTAATATAACCACATTTGCTGACATGTTTGTTAACAGTGATTGAGGGATATTAACTTATTATTAACCTGACTATCAAATCTCACCTACTCACTACATTAGGAATTGTAGGTTTGTGATGTTATACAAGTCTGCAAACGTCATACGAGTCTAATTAAACTGCAATTATATATGCATAGAATTGTTTCTTAAAGAGGTGCATTTTTATGATGAAAGCGTTCTTTCCCCAAACTGGCATTAATCTGCCTATGGCATACTTGATTGAGTTGACATCGCCTACAAGTCAGTCTGTCAGGAAGTCAAGACTCTAGGTGGGCAGGGCTGGGCCCAGCCACCGGTCTTCTAACATCCTGACAAGCTTTTAGGGTACTATGGTGTTGAAAGCCAAGCTATAGTTAATTAACAACATTCTCACGTATATGTTTGTCTTGTCCAGGGGGATAGAGCAATGGTGGTGTCATCTATCTATGGGTTGGCAAATTCTTGATAGTATTAAATTGTTCCCACAAGCTCTTGAACAAATGGATTCCATGCCCTCAGTCCATTTGGTCTAACGGCATTTAGATAAGTGGTTATTACAAAAAATTAAATGCATAGACATAAACCTTGATGAAAACCATAAAACTTTGCCACTGCAAAGTGGATAGGTATTTTAAATATGACAGTCTGGCCAGACTATTATATACATGTATATTTTGTGTTAAACATGATTTTGTTAAACATGATTTTTTTAGGTTGCCTAGCGGTTATAGCATCTGACCTGCCACCCAAAAGGTGAAAAATCGAAAACCTGTTGCAACGCAGTTAACCCCAATTGCTCCCAGGTTGTTGCAGTCATTTTACTGTGACCAACCCCAAAGAGCAAGCAACAACAAGAATTGATGCACATTGTCTAGGAAAAACTCCCAAGTAGGATTGAAACTTATGAAGCTAGCTAGAGAGGAGCCAGACTGATGGGTGGCCAGTCCTCTTCTGGTTGTGCTGGGTGACAGTTATAAGAGTACACAACCTTTTGGGCCACATCAATGTTTTTTTACATGTTTAAATTACGAGTAAATAAATAAATGCATGATGTGTCCAGAGTTTTAAAAATAATCTAGATCAGCTGCCAGGTGGACAAGAATTGGGATGACCAGGTGGGTGTGGGCAGCAGGAATCATCAGGCAGCAACTGGATCTGCAACACAACCAGGTGGATATTGGACAGAGACAGCTATGAGTCATTCGGGCCAGGTAGTCCTGAAGCGTAGTCCGGGCCCATGTCCTCCAACGGTTAAACAGAACACTGGGAAAGTTAGAGAAAGCATTCCTTAGATTTAAAAAGATACCTCAGCATATGTTTCAGACTGTCCCTTTGTCACCCATCACATAAACTAATGCAACGTAAATAATCAGGACTTAAGACAGGACAGACTGACCCTAGTCCTCCAGTACAATAATATAGCAGCATAAAAGAGGGGGATGAGACAGGAGGGATCCAGAGACACTGTGGCCCAATCTGAAGGTAACTCCAGACAGGGTCAATTGGGCAGAAAGTAACTCCACCCACTTTACAAAGGCACCAGACTAAAAGTGACCAACCAACCGCAACCACACTGAAAGAGGACCAAGTATAGCCCACAGAGTTCACTACCATTGCATTAGGACAGCAAGGGGGAGCAAGTGTAAGCCAATGATTCCACCCTCAAATGGCACTGGAGATTGGACATCCCAGTGGAGATGAGAGCCCACCAGGCAAAGACTGCAAGTGTGGCTTGTAAATCCAAGTTAATACGCAGGGTTGAGTTTACATCCTCAGTTAGATTGTTAACAGATTTATATACTCTGTCATCCTCGGGTTGGTGGAGGGAGTCTGGAAGAGCATCCAAAAATCGTTGGGTTGTCCAATAATTTGTATTATGGCTTTTAAAATCCTTGCTTGCGGTGCAAGTGGGCTAATCACTGCAATCGTAAATGTAATAACATGGTGGATATTCTAGGATTATGATTATGATCCACAATATCTATTCCAAGGGACAAAATTAAGATATGATTGTGGCAATGTGAAGGTCCTCAGACATGCTGGACAAAACCCGCTGAGTCAGTTATGGCTTCAAAGCACTCTGGAAAGGGTCATTGTACTTCAATTTGAATATTGAAAATCACCAAAAATTACAATATTATCTGCCGTGACTACTAGGTTTGATAAGAATTCTGGGAATTAATTGAGGAACAGGCGAGACACAACCGAGAACTGAGGCAAACAGCACAAATAATGAACCACAAACTAAAGCACAACAAGAGCAACTCAAATAGGGTCCCCAATCAGAGACAAGGTGCAGCTGCCTCTGTTTGGGGAGAAAAGAAAACAGAAGCGCGGAGATGCCTAGAGTCATCCCCACGGTCAGGCCCTGGCTGTGGCCCCCGGGCACATAGAGATGCCTAGAGGCACCCCAGCCAGGACCTGACACTAGTGTAGCCAGAAGGAGAGGCCTCGGTAAATTCATCAGGCTTTAGCCAGGTTTCACACGGGCCAATTATATCCAGTTTATTGATTAATTAATTAACTGCAATAGCCTTTAAAGCAAGGGTTGTAACATTAAGTAGTCCCTTTTTGTGATGTGGGGTATTTTTACAAAATGTTTTGTTCATGAACGAAATGGAGGATAGTTTTATTCTAGTAAGACAGCTATGGTGAACACAACCTTGTGTTACCTTGCTTAATACATACAGGTACAAGGCATTAAATTCTATGAGCGCATAGTTAACATATGCAATTGTTTTAAGATTTATTTTGATATATTTTAGAGTTGTACTGGAGGACCTATTTAGCTTTCCCCCCCAAAAAAATTGATATGACAATGAGATTGCCTTTTGTGATAATGTGCATAAAAGGTTTCTTTAAAATGTGGAAAGAACTAAACTTTTGTGTAAATATTCATTCCTTGCCTATTTTCTATCCAAAATATATGAAAACAAGTATTCATTATTATTTTATTATTTGGGAAAACATTTTTTTTTCTGCATTGTCCATTTTCCCATGATCTATTGTGCTTACCCTTACCCTTTTAGATCAGCTTGTAGGTGTCCTAGTGCAAAACCACTTCCTTGTTCCAGAAATTTCACATTATATAGGACATATTATTATTTTATTTTTTTAAACTCCTATTGGAGCCATTTATGAAAAGCTCCATGGTTACTGTATAAAGAAAATAAAAAAGAATATATGGGAAATTATTACCTTTATGTTGGAAGCATATTTTTTAGAAAGTGTCTACTTACCTAAAATGCCAATTAGGCCTTGATTCCCCGTGACGTATGTTACCTGTAATGATAAGGCACAGCTTCCCACCACAACCGATCGCCACGGCTGGATACCAAGCAATTAAACGCATTATGTGAATTGGATGCAATTGACGTTGGTCACTGCTTCTTTTGTTTGATTTCGAATACTGCTAATTTTGTGATAGGAGAGATATGATATGTCTACATTCACATGAGGAGCACCCCGAGGTATCGATTATATAAGGAAGTCACATTCCCGTACGACTACTAGTCACAAGAAGACCTCGACGCACATATGTCTATGAATGGATATATTGTGCAACTTTCTATGGAAAATCAGTCACAACTAAATTTCAGTTGTCAAATTTGGGTCCCAGAGCAAAACCAGTTTAGAACCACTGGTCTAAACAATTCCTCTGTAGACTTCTTCATCATCAAGTTCGGGGATGGTGCAGTATCTCACAAAAGTGAGTACACTCCTCACATTTTTGTAAATATTTGATTATATCTTTTCATGTGACAAAACTGAAGAAATGACACTTTGCTACAATGTAAAGTAGAGTGTACAGCTTATATAACAGTGTAAATTTGCTGTCCCCTTAAAATAACACAGCACACAGCCATTAAGTCTAAACCAGTGCCAACAAAAGTGAGTACACCCCTAAGTGAAAATGTCCAAATTGGGCCCAATTAGCCATTTTCCCTCCCCGGTGTCATGTGACTCGTTTGTGTTACAAGGTCTCAGGTGTGAATGGGGAGCAGTTGTGTTAAATTTGGTATTATCGCCGATTGAGGTGCATAACAAATATGAACGTGAGACCATTCAAGGCTATCCATGCTCCCATCTGTTATCCATTCGATTTATTCCTAACACCATTCAAACTGTAAGCCCTACAATCCCCCAACCCTCTACGCACAATACCACCCACCCCCAGCCACCCTCTAAAAAGGTCAACATCAATCGTACCCATTCACTGGCTCATAGGCCTGGGAAGGATAGCCATCGTCGGTCAAGTCCTGGACACCCAGCCATCTCCCTGCTGCAGCAAGTGTTATATCGTACTTCTTAGACTTTTTGGTCTAAGAATGACACAATGTAAACCTTCCTCACTGTTCAAGTTTCTGATTCCTTCACCCGTTGAGCAACATGCTGGCAGTCAAAGGTTTGCAGGTTTCCAACTTAGATTGATCCTTCAATTCCCTTGACTCCTTCAACTATGTAATTCCCGTGCCACCCTGTAGGAGACTTGCCGTACTGCCCGGACCCACGCTATTTCGTACTCCCTCAAACTGGGCATTCCAAAAATTCAGCAACATGATTTCCTCCATAGTCGGTACACCTGACATCTTCTGCCATGTACTTAACTCGTCAACACACGCTCTGATTATTTTGCTGATTCAAACATAATCTCTCTCTATACCAAATGTAACCCAACCACACAAGGAGGATGGTGCTCCTCAAACGTCAACAAAACCCATCAACTTTCCACACCTATGAACTTCCCTCAGACCACCAACCGACACAGACCAATTGACTTTCCTTTCACCATCCACAAGCTGCATTAGTCCACATGCATCCATCAATCTCATACTAACATTTCTAAACCACCTAACCTCGACATCCAATAGAACTTTTGAAACAATCCCTTTAACCGTTGGTTTGCCTCAAAGTCTGACAACTTGTCTATAAACAACACCTTTTCTTTTTGTTCCATTCCTCATCAGTCTGACCGATTCGACTTTTCCCAAAGATGCTTTTACCATTCTTGTTAGTACAAATGGGTCTCCCAGAAACACATCATCATGAGTGAAAATACTTGATTACTTTCTTGATTTTCCCATCCTCTTTCGCCACCAACTCCTGACCTAACAACTTCACTCAACCACGTCATCAGCCTCAACCACTATTTCCTGTTCCGCCATTTCCCGTTTTGGAGCATGCCTCTGTGTACTGTTTGGGTATGTAGTTGTTGTCAGACAGGAAGGCGACAATTGGCAACACATCAACCAAACCATTAACATAACCTGGACTGGTATACAGACTCTGGATTGATTGTCATATTTTTGTATGTATGTACACTAACATTCAAAAATATGGGGTCACTTAGCAATGTCCTTGTTTTTGAAAGAAAAGCACTTTTTTGTTTTAGGTTTTCTGCACCATGTACATCATTCTGCTACGCTGGTGCATGTAACATGCATTACTTATTGATCTTTGAATACTTCTCTGGTACTGACAAATGCAGTATACACTATGAAGTACCGTATCTAAATAAAACACTTCGACTGCATATGTCATTAGCAGTTGTGCCCTTATTTGTTGCCATGTTCAGGCATTGAAATGCCTTAGTGCACGCATACATATACTCACTCACACTGTTTGCAAATTTGTACATGTTCTGTTTTGATGAAAACAGTTAAAATTAACAGTTTTCTACTTTGTTAAACACTGGTGACTTTATTGTGTTATGTAGTAAAATAAACCCAATGTCATCATAATTTTTTTCAAAAAGTACTTCCTGTTCAAAGACAATGCTTAGATATTATACTTATCAGGTCCTACTCATCCCAAATAGCTAAGAGAAATTAAAAATGCATACATTATCAAAGCTCAGGTCTTAGGAGGTTAAAATAACATCAAATTGATCAAATTTGATGTTCATCAAATTAACATCAAATTTCCAGCAACCATAATTCTTCCTTTCCAGCAACCCATTTCCAGCAACCATAAGTTCTGTGTTCCAGTGGCACGTTGTGTTTGCTAATCCAAGTTCATCAATTATCATTTTAAAAGACTAATTGATCATTACAATGCTTTTGCAATCATGTTAGCACAGCTGAAAACTATTGTGCTGATTAAAAAAAGCAATATAACTGGCCTTCTGTAGACTAGTTTAGACTAGAGTATCTGGAGCATCAGCAATTGTGTGTTCGATTACAGGCTCAAAATGGCCAGGAACAAAGAACATTCTTCTGAAACTCACCACTCTACGTATATAGGTACATGGTTGGATCCCGTCTAGAGAAATTCCAAAAATGTATTCTCTTTATTGGTTAATGTGAAATTTTACTGGATCTTTAAAGAATTGAATACTGTCATCAACATGACGTTCTTTTAGTGTTACAGTGATAGTTGTGGAAAGATGAAAACTGGAAATGTTCAGTCAAAGAATGACTGTGCTTTTCAATAATGTGCAACAGGTGCACTCAAGAAAAGGCAATTCAGTACAGGGTTGTTGTCTACCTCCCAAATAAAAGTTCATCATCATGAAATCCTGCCTACTTGTTTTTATGGTTGCTTTTGTGGTCGCTGCCAATTTAACCCCAAAAACAGTTGGTAAAAGAAACCTAATAATGCACGCCTAATAATATGACGTGCATTTGTTTACATATGATTTTGAGACATCACACATACAAAACAAAATATAAAAATATGTGCTGAAGTAAATGTTCTATTGTCGATGGTGTTTATTTATTCTTCAACAATATGAGGGATGTATAAATAAAAAATGTATGCTTGTTTTGCTAGACATTTTGTTAGCCACTCTGTGGAAGTCACCCTTGAGTCAGCAACACGTGACCTCGGTGGGCACTCCATGCAAGTCTGCAGGTTATAGGGGTCGGTTTGAGATCCACAGTGTTGTCAAAACTCTGTTCTTCTTCATTATATTTTGTTGGCAGATAGCAACTGACTTAAAGTTGCTTACACCTCCACCTACTGTGCTGGAGTGTGATCACGACCCCCCTACATGTTTATATTCTGTTTTAATAAATGTATTTATTTAAATTCCCATCCCCTCACCCTCATACACCACCAAGACCCCATCTCCAACCTCTTCCGATCTTCAATATATACACCACAACACAATATGACATAAGGTCAATTATAATTTCTTCTATCACAGTTCTGTGTCACACTTTCCTATCAGTTTTAACAAAGAATTCAAGCCAGTGTGTTCCATCCTCATTCTGAACAATATCACCCTCCTATTCCCACTACACTAAAATCTTTCACACTGAAGTCTGTACTAAAAAATCCCTTATCATTGACATCCCACTGTCTCCAAACTCTGTCTGAGCTGGGACCTCAAGGGTGGGCACCTTTTGGTTTTTGCACTACACAGCTGAATGAAATAATCAATCACCTATAAAGCTTTGATCATTCTAAAAGGCTATGTAGTTGTAGGGCAAAAACCAAAAATGTGCAAGCATGTACTATAAGACAGATTTGCTTAGTTGATATGCCCTTTCCTTATCTTTGATTTTATTTCTGTTTTCTTGTAATAAACCCTATGAATTATATAACATTTATTACGCTCATCCAGCATAGCGGTATAAATTAAACAAATGGTCACATGAGATAGCTGCAAGAGTTGGTCTGCTTACTAAACCATGTGGCCTACTTTCAGTGCATGACTGCCCATATTATTCAAAGATATGGTGACAGACAAGCACGTTTTAACTATATTGATTTAGAGACATATCGTAGCAATTTCTGAGCACTGCACATGATTGCATACTGCATGGATATTACACCGCAATGCTACAAATGGGGTGTCTGATTCTCCGAAGCCTGACTTATAAAATGACATTTGTTGTGTGAGGGGAAATAAAGTGAAGTATGTACAGTCCACCACATCCCATGACCAAAACATGCTCACAGAATTATTCTCATTTAACATGTAGACAAAGGATTTCCGCCTGTGTAAGTTCTTGTAAATCATTACCACAATCAGTATTATAAATAGTGGGAGATGAACCTTTGGCTGAAATAAAAGCGCTGTATGTGTTTGCCTCAGGCTAATATGTTTTCTGTAATGTAATATTTTCATAAGTGCGAATGGCAAATAATGAAATATAGCTGAGGACAGAAAAGGCAAAGCCATTTGCTAAGACTTGGGTGGCGATTTGTTGCCTAATGAAACCATTAAGCTCAAACAGTGGTGTCGGGTGACTCATGGCACATGGGCTGCAGCCCCGCCTGCTAGTGAAGAGATGCGTGTAATTGTAATATTATTTGCATCACTGTGAATACTCCATAATGTCAGTTAGCTAACAAACCATCATAGTCTTGGTCTCTTCCATTTCATATTATAATTTTGGAATATTACTTTGACAAAGTCAGCTTCAGAAAGCAGCTGGATTATACTTGCTTATTGCCTTCTGTAGCAGAAAGAGAAAGAGGCAGCTAGAGAAAGCGAAAAGCAGAGACATCACACATGCTGTCTATTTCCACACAGAAATATCAGTCATTTTCCAGTTGATAAAATTGTACACAGTTCACTCAATTTCTGCGAGAAAACAAGCGCTGAAAGTGGAAGAGAAAATAAGCACTTAACAAAATCTTATTTTAGGGAAACGTGGCAACAAAATGCTTTTTTAAATACCTTAATATTGTTTTTACAACTTTTGCAAGGTGGTCGACCAAAGGAAATAAATCTGCATCCAATTACTACAGAAATAAACTCTACAAGATCATCATTATCCACAAGGTATTACAAGATGAGCAAACGACGAAAAAAGGGCCTAGAACCGAGCCTAGCAGTGAGAGCCCACAGGGAAGACACATCCTCTCGACGTCAGTTGATACGAGCAGCCCCAGGTACGGTGGGATCCAAGAGTTTACAGAGCCTCAGACAAACAGTCCTGAGAGTCACCGTGGTAGTGTGAAGAGCCTCTTTGATAGGACAGCGGTCTCAATCGAGTAACCAGTCTTGAAGCCTGGCTTGGGGTCGAGGAGATTTGAGAGTGCTGAGTGAGAAAACAGGAGAGTAGGTTACAGACAGCATGCTCAAGTCTTTTGAAAAGAACTGGACAGAAAAGATATCGGTTTGTAGATTTTCATGTCAGAGGGTCAAATGTTGGTTTCTTTAGGAGAGTGACTCTTGTCATCTTGTTAGATGGGACACTGCCAGTGGACAGGGAGGAGTTGATGAGGAAGCTGAGATGACACTGGATGACCTTACCATCACAACAAACATTCAAACAGAGTATAAATTAAATGTCATTTTCACCAACAAAAAACTAAGTAGAAACATCCCATTAATTGTCTCCCTCACAACATAATCTTGTCATTTTTAAAGGCTAAAGGTGACCAGAGTGACTAAATAAACTTTTGGTGGGTGACACTGATGACAAGAGGATGGCGGTGTTGTAAATTACATCTGAATATTAAATAACTTTTTAGCAGCAACCTACAGACTAGGGTTAAGGATTGGCTTTTCACAAGAGTTTGCATGGTCGCATGGGTGAATGGTGCCTAGTTGCGGAAAAAGAAAAACAGTCTGCATTTAACTGGAGACTGAAGGTAGGTGATATAGGTATTAAATATGACTGACCAGTCAAAACCAACCAAGAGACAATATTTGCACACCGATCAGCCATAACATTATGACCACAGACCGGTGACGTGAATAACACTGATAATCTCATTATCATGGCACCTGTCAGACTGGGATATATTAGGCTGCAAGTGAACATTCTGGTCTCAAAGCTGATGTGTTAGAAGCAGGAAAAATTGGCAAGCGTAAGGATCTGAGTGACTTTGACAAGGGCCAAATTGTGATGGCTAGACAACTGGGTCAGAGCATCTCCAAAACAACTCTTGTGGGGTGTTCCCGGTCTGCAGTGGTCAGTACCTATCAAAAGTGGTCCAAGGAAGGAAAAGCGGTGAACCGGCAACAGGGTCATGGGTGACTAAGGCACATTGATGCACATGGTGAGCGAAAGCTGGCCCTTGTGGTCTGATCCAAGAGACGAGCTACTGTAGCTCAAGTTGCTGAAAATGTTAATGCTGGTACTGATAGAAAGTAGGGTTGCACGATATGGACAACATGTGATATTGTGATATTGATCATGGATATTGCGATATCGATATTCATTTCAATATTCTTAAACATACAGTATCTCACAAAAGTGAGTACACCCCTCACATTTTTGTAAATATTTGAGTATATCTTTTCATGTGACAACACTGAAGAAATGACACTTTGCTACAATGTAAAGTAGTGAGTGTACAGCTTGTATAACAGTGTAAATATGCTGTCCCCTCAAAATAACTCAACACACAGCCATGACTGTCTAAACCGCTGGCAACAAAAGTGAGTACACCCCTAAGTGAAAATGTCCAAATTGGGCCCAATTAGCCATTTTCCCTCCCCGGTGTCATGTGACTTGTTAGTGTTACAAGGTCTCAGGTGTGAATGGGGAGCAGGTGTGTTAGATTTGGTGTCATCGCTCTCACACTCCCTCATACTGGTCACTGGAAGTTCAACATGGCACCTCATGGCAAAGAACTCTCTGAGGATCTGGAAAAAAGAATTGTTGCTCTACATTAAGATGGCCTAGGCTATAAGAAGATTGCCAAGACCCTGAAACTAAGCTGCAGCACGGTGGCCAAGACCAGGCCCGCCGATAGGGGAGGACAAACGGGTCTGTTGTCCCGGGCCCAGGGTAGGGGGGGGCCCAGAACTGACATTGGGTTGACATTAAAGGGCCCATGTAAGATTATCTCGTCCCCGGCCCAGGCAAGACTGTCAGCTGGCCTGGCCAAGACCATACAGCGGTTTAAAAGGACAGGTTCCACTCAGAACAGGCCTCGCCATGGTCGACCAAAGAAGTTGAGTGCACATGCTCAGCGTCATATCCAGAGGTTGTCTTTGGGAAATAGACGTATGAGTGCTACCAGCATTGCTGCAGAGGCTGAAGGGGTGGGGGGTCAGCCTGTCAGTGCTCAGACCATACGCCGCACACTGCATCAAATTGGTCTGCATGGCTGTCGTCCCAGAAGGAAGCCTCTTCTAAAGATGATGCACAAGAAAGCCCGCAAACAGTTTGCTGAAGACAAGCAGACTAAGGACATGGATTACTGGAACCATGTCCTGTGGTCTGATGAGACCAAG
>JACXGI010007720.1:0-36151 GCA_016801175.1 Esox masquinongy
CTTCAATGTCCCAGTAGTTTTTAGATAGGCTTCAATGTCCCGGTAGTTTTTAGATAGGCATCAATGTCCCGGTAGTTTTTAGAAAGGCTTCAATGTCCCAGTAGCTTTTAGATAGGCTTCAATGTCCCAGTAGTTTTTAGATAGGCTTCAATGTCCCAGTAGCTTTTAGATAGGCTTCAATGTCCCAGTAGTTTTTAGATAGGCTTCAATGTCCCAGTAGTTTTTAGATAGGCTTCAATGTCCCAGTAGCTTTTAGATAGGCTTCCTTTTTATGTCTTTTACTGAAATAACAGAGTGGGTCGGTTTCTACAACATCACTTTCACCCACAGCTTCCTTTTAGAAGGGGGTGAGGATTGGAAGGAGATGAGAGTAGGAAACTATTCATGTCTACTAGGGGACACGGTTTAGATGACATCCTTGTTTGAAGAGGTCACCCAGGAAGCAAATCTCCCCAGAGATCGACAGTGGCAAACAGATGAGCCCATGGGCAGAGGGTCACAGATCATTAAAAGCGATCTATCAAGGCTTTCAGGATTACTAATTCCCCCCAATCAAATTTTTCCATGTAAATATGTCAAACGGGAATGAAATTAGCACTGTGGTTTATTGACTGTGATAAAATCTGAAAAGCACCACTGAACATAATTACATACTTGTCAGAACCATAAAAATTAGCTTTATTATCAATGGAATGGTTTTGTACAACTTCATTTCAGTTCGATGTCTTCCAGATGGGGCCTGCTTTCTGCACTTGAGCAGTTTTTATGCAGATTCGAGGTGTTTTTTTCCTTCATTTTCTCTCTCCCTCTGACTCCTACGTATCCATGCATCTGGCTGCTCAATGGCAAGAGGAAAGTGTGTGGAAGTGGAATCAGGAGTGTTGTCTGGCAAGGAGTTGAGAGTTACATTAGCTGTCAGGAGAGAGATGTTATTCTGAACCCACAATAACAGTATCTTCATAGTGACCCTAAAGGGCAACATTCTAAGAAGTCTGATAGAAGTAAAGCGTTTGAGTGAGGTGAATTAACCTGGTCCTAAAATGGACACCGGAGATATTAGAGGGCCTTGATTTCACAAACTGTGAATCTCGGCAATTAAGAGTGTTCACAAAATGCATATGCATCCGATACTCCGTTTAAACATAGACACATATATTAGTTTCATATGCATAACGCGTAGAGAAGGCATAGTAGGTTGTGCAGTGCAGTAAAGTACTACTGTATGCTTGAAGTTGCGTAATCTACAACGCCGTTTTAAATGTACATGTTAATATTCCCATCAGGTACTGTACTATCATGGTTAAGCGCTGCAGTGTTGTGAAACAATCTTTTTAACAAGGACGATTAGCTGGTTTTGAGTTTCTCACTGGTCGTAAATATCTAGCTGGTTATAAGTATGTGTCTGTTTGTGGGCATCTAGCCGGAGTCGCTGCGCTCAGTAGCAGGTTATAATTACAGTGTCTAGCTGCTGTCTGATGCTACATATCTAGCAGGCATCTTAAGACACAATAGCAGGTTATATGTGTCTGGCTGTGTGTTTAGGCTCAATAGCTGGTTGCCAGTGTAGTATATGTCTGGTGTATTTAGCTGGTGTATTTTACTCATTGTCATTTCCTTCCTCACGAATTCCCAGCTGCCTCACTGAAGCGTGCGTGGCGTTTCATCCAGCTGCACTAACAGTTTTACCGGCATCATTTATTTATGTTTTAATTATTATTTGTTGCCATTGTCCCATCCTCCCCGTACTCCATTATCATATCAATTATCATCTCAATCGCACATCATGATTTCCACTCATATCACATTTAGATCAAATCGTTAATGTACCCCCCCCCACACTCTCACTGAATTATTAACGTAACAACTTGAACTGGAAGGAAACTGATTTATATTTAAAGCAGACACCTATCCTTAATGGCAGCCTTCACTTACTCCTTGGGAGAAGTTGACTCGATATGAAGAGTCTCTCTCTTCACACGCATCCACCTTCTCACATTGTAAATGTTTATTTTCCACATTTACCCATAAATACACCTAAACAAAAATATAATAGCAAAAACATCTAAGCTATCTATCTTGATTAAATGCTTTAACCTGCTTTCTCTATTTAGTTACGACCCAGTGAACATTTTAAGTGCAGATGTTTTTGTCCATGAGAATCACTCATTGTTTGTGTTCGCCAGGGTCTCCTACCAACAGTACCAGATATCCTCCCTCCTTCCATTTTCAGTTTTACTACTCTCTTTCTAGCTTTTCCTTTACCCTAACCCTAAACTGAATCTCAATAACCTAACTGAAGTTAAACTTAACCAAACCCATAATGCCTAAACCTAAATGAAACAAAAATGTAAAAACTAACCACATTCGTAAATGTTACCCAAAACTTAACCCATGAACTGGAAAAAGCCTATTCCTGGTGAGGACCATTAAAATAAAACTTGTGCTGAGTCATGTTTTTTAGGTTTTACTGTCAGTAATTTATTAATACTTTGTTGGTAGTTCTGGTTGGCACATTTATTGTTGGGCCTGGATAATATTTTTTTCATTTGCCACTCCATAATTTTGACCCTAATTAGACTGCTGCTATGACTATGACTTCTGTTAATTGGTACCAATATTCTCACCCTTGTACATGCTGTTCTGTATATTTTCTTGTTGATTTCTTTATACTTGTGTGTATTTCATATATAAGACTAGTATAACTCCATCGTTGCTTGCAAGTAAGCATTTCACATCATTGTTTATGTGATAACCTTTTAACTGCCAAATGTTTTCTGTCCACTGACCTTTCTACACTTCCATCCACTCTCTTCCTTCTGCTTCCCTGATGGAAACCAAATATCAACACCTTCACTGTCAACAATTCAAGCTCCTTTTCCAACAGGTCAGATGTCCGACTGACCCCTGGTGTAGCACCGCGGAACCGCCAAATCACTGACTGTCCTCCACTCCTTTGGGCAGGTGGCACCGTGTTTGATGCAAATCACAAGGTTTGTTTAGGGGGCGGTAAGAATTGGTGTCGGAGGTGGGATACAGCAGTCCTCCCATTTTCCTGGGGCTCATCCCGGAGAGACGGACGCAGCGTGGGGTTAGGTCCCTGTCGTAAAAAGCCCATCAGAAAGCGGCAGTAATTACCCAGGAAATTGGCGGTGAAATTGAAAAACTTTGTGGCCACTGAGTGACTTCTTTCACCCTCATGAGAATCTTTCTTGTGTGAACGTATGGTGCTTTAGCCCCGGTGATAAAAGAACAGTTAGTCTTGGATGCCTGAGTGAGTGCACAGCAAGGTGTACCAGCTTCATACTGGCAGGGGTTGTCTTTTATGGTCTTACTCATTCGAATTTGTATATATCAGCACTGTTAAAATATTACCATCGGTCTGTTTACACACATCTGTGTTTAATTAAGCAAGAATGCTCAAAATCAAGTGAGTAACATCACAGGTAGAAGGTTAATTGGGAGTAGGTCATTTCACGTTGTATACCTTGATTGTTTTCATCATGTCCTGATCAGAGTTATTTCCTATCCTGTTAATTAACTCTCCAGATCAACTGTAAGATGAGAATGTATGCTTACCTAGGCTACATAGTTTGAAATTAGCAAAGCTGTAGTCTGTGTACACTGTTTTGTATAGTTTGTTAATTTTTGCTGGATGTCAAGAGATACTTGCAGCGAGACCAAAAGACTAGAATTGGGTGGGGCTAATTGAATCATCTAATTGTGAGAATGACGGTTTCTTTGTTTCATTGTTGGAGAAAACAAAAGAAGATGGCCATTGCATTAGGTTCCAGTCCTCCTTTTCACACCTTTTGTAAGGTCAAGAGTATAAAAAGCTTCTGTACCCATCCTACAGTTAATGTGTGTCCTGAGTCTGACATGCAGTTCACTTGCTCCTGTGCAACCGAATAAATCGTCATAACTAGCTGTTATTCACATTTAAAGACTTCTGATTTTATATCATACTACTTTGAGAAATGTATTGTGTTTTAACAATTGCTCAACTAAAAGATATTCAATGGACAAAAATGTGGTTGTCCGTTCATTTGGTCTTGTTGCCACAGACCCTATCCAGTTGTAAATTAGCTTTGCATCACTAAGTACTGGTTGTGTGTTCTTTTAAAAGTGGTAGCCATGCAGATTGGCTAATGTTCTTGTAACTTGTTATCTAGCTAGCCAACTTTCGCTAAGTCAGTCACTCAAGCCAAACAAGCATATGTATTGAAAGCGATTTACTGGTATTCCTTTGTTTTACCTATTGGCAATTATTTGAATATAATGTGTCTATAAATACTAAGGTTGATGCATGGTTTAGGATGTTTTATCTTTCAGATTCAAGAAAGAATCTGATCCCTCTCATCAAATGTGTAGTGATGCAGGCAGAAGATGGCACACTGCAATAATTTCAGCACTAAAGTCGGTAATGCCGGTTATTTATTTAATGTGATATTGTTAATACCATTGTTATTGCTTTTGGCCTAGTAATTTAGTAGTCCTGTGATATTCAAGGTTGAAGAAGAGCTGACTTTTATTATGAGACATATGACTGATTTAGCTGTTGCAATACCATGCATGACTTACCAGTATGTAACCCTACATTTGGCACTTCCCAAACCCGGAGAGATGAATACACTTAAGTACATTAAATAATGTGGCGTGTCAATAGTAATGAAGCAGTGACATGCTCAGGAACGACGACGCAAAAAGGGGGAGTCTGCATTGTTCTGCCGATTTAACGCCAATCTCCATAATCAACATGAAACACTTGCAGTGTGCAAGCAGACACAATGCAGCCATTCGACGATGAGTGATTGATAGAATTTGAAGTAATGAGGGTTTTTTGGTGCTCTGGTGGTCATCTAAAATTCAACATACAAATCTAATGGACATTGTATGCCAATGAGATGTATTAGCAGGCATTTTAATGTTCTAATGTACAGCAATATGCAGCCTAGGTTGTCTAAGGAAGATGAAGAGTTGTAGCCCTTGGTAGGCCATTTCAGCGCATTACTGTCAAAATTATGCATGTCTTTTGGCTTGCCAGTTCATATTTTTATCCCACTGCACAATTGAGCTCTACTTTGTACAATTACAAGTGCGCCACCAGAGTATGAGAGTTGCCAGTTTAAATTGATAAGCGATAATGGTAGAGCATTTCTGCCACCGGTGTAGAGTAATCCAGATTTTAAATACTTCCGTATGTCTCAACCATTCTACCCATCTTCAGCACGGAACGCTGAGATGTCAGCTTTCTATTGTCCTAATGACATGAAAAATGCTGACTTGGTGTGCCACGTTTCACTCAAACAAGTGCCATTAATTACAAGTCTAAGTGAGACCCGCCCTCCCAACACATTTTTTTTTGTAATTTTCTGGATTTATGCCATATTCCTGACATTAACATTTCACAAATATTTACATTGCCTATTTTTTTTGCACTTGAGTATAAAACAATCATCACTTTGTCTTCAAGACGAACCTGCTAATGCACAAGAAAAATCATCAGTGGCCCACTGGGCACCAGTGGATAAAAAATGTGGTGGTCACTAGCGCTTTCTCTGTTGATGCTAAGTGATATTTACAGGTTGTGGCAAATTAAATTGCATATTAGCAGCCCTATTACCATTTTAGTTGCCCAGGGCATTGTGCAGCAGAGCCCAGCTGGTAGGCTACTGTCAAGCTCCTGATGCTACAGGGAAATCTAACATGGGCATCAGACAGCCCTGTGTCACGTGGTCACCAGTACACCTTAATCTGCCTGCATTCATTTTAATATCATTTAAAGGGCCATCTCACCAATTAAATGAGCCCAGGTGGAATAATATTGCCTTGATTTTGAAAAAGGATGTCATTTGTTAACCAGCCAACATCTTTACAAATTATTGCCATGCATTATGCCCACAGAAAACAATTGAAATCTTGAAGTTAGAACAGTCCTTTAGATGAAATCTCTCATCACACTCCAGTTTTTACAAAGCTCACTGGTGTTTCAGTCTGTACTCTAGCCAATAGGTCTGTGTTCCTCCTTTTCTATTCCTCACATCTAAGCATCTGTTGTGTTTTCCACTTTGTTGTACCTTTTGTTTTGCTGTTGAATATTTTATTAAAATACATTGCCATGAATTATATATTACAAACAATGTTAGCCTAGTGTAGTTTCCTGCCTGTGTACTGTGTATGTTTTATATATTACAAAATGGTACATAAAGTAACTAACTTACCAATATTGTGAATTAACCTTTGTGGAGCAGATGCTACTGGCCTAAGACAAATACTACAGCAGTTGTTTTATTTATTTTGAGGGAGGTCGTCACCGTAAGAACTTGTAATTTCTTAGAATGTTGTTATTAATATTAAGCTAAAAGTGCTTTTTTTGTCTAAAGTAAAAACTGTCAGAAAGTAAATTCTGTGAGCCATTTTTCCTGTTCTGAATTTTCGGTGTGTTATGTTATTAATCATAGATCCAGTGGCAAAGCTTAACATTGACCTCCTCGCAACAGCCTAGAAAAGACTAACGCAAATATTTCCCCAGTGTCATGCATTCGTTTATCTATTAGACGGATTTTGACTTCCACAAAAACATCTCTAATTAGCTTTTATGCGTCTCCCTTTCACAACTATGGGGAAGGTGTTGGTCCAATTGTAAAGGAGCTCCAGTTTTTGCATTTCTGTTCTTTTTTGTTGTTGTTATTTTTCCAAGGCGTACGTTAATCTCAGTTGTCTTCAGGGCCAACTGTACCAGCAAACGCACTCCGTTGGCCCAATTAATATTTCCAAGTGCATCGTGATACTCATGCAGACTGACTCTTAAATATGGTTTTATACATGTTTTATGAGTACGACAATTATGGCATTTCCATATCTGAGACATTCATTTGCCAACATTCTCCACAGTCATTCCCTCTTCCTCAACTCTCCCGCAGGACTTTTGTTTTTGCTTTGTGTGTGTGTGTGTGTGTGTGTATGTGTGTGTGTGTGTGTGTGTGTATAAGTTTGGGTATATGCTCTATGAAAAGATAATGTGTTCTCAATGACTTACCATGTATTTTGGTCTCTTTCCCTTTCTCCTCACCCTTTGTTTTTGAAATGTCACTTTCTGTCCTAATTAGATAGATTATCATTATAGCAGCCATGTTTGAAAGACATATTTGGCTTGCTTTAGAACTGCTGTGTTGCCTGGCGTAATGAGGAAAAGTTAAGCAGTTTCTTGTCTATGTTTATTTTTTCCTCTTTAAGACGCTGTGCCCCTAGTTTATTTCCCCTTATGGCCTTTTGGAGAGGTGTTCTGTTCAAATCTGCTTCTTCCACAGGAATCATTTGCTAAATGAATGGTTCCTAAGTCCCAGTCTTTTTATGATGTTCAGTGCAAAGTTAAAGCAGCCTTTGGGAACCATCTCTTTATGAGGTATGCATGTGTTGTGTGCATGTGTGTGCAAAACAAGATCACTCCAGATCCTCTTTTTGTTATTTAGTACATCTGCCCAGGTGGGAAAACATCTACAGATGACTTGAAAAGTAGACACTTTTCATTTCCCAGAATGCAGTGCTAGTGAAAAGTACCTCACCTGATGATCCCATCCTGTGAATATATTTTCTATCCAATCCTTTAATTAAAGGGCTAATCCACCCTAAACGGCACATTGGGATGATTTTTTGTAATGTAAATATCTGACGGCAATATACCCACTGAGCAAAGGAAGTCAGAAATAACTCTTTCTGGTTGAAAATACACCGAAAACATTTGTCCAGGTAGTTAGAAATGTATGTACACAATAATACCAAAGTCAATATCAGGTTGGTAAAAATCTAGTCGTACGATTTTTTAAACAATAACAGCAAAACATACCATGCACAACATTTTAAAGATCATGCTTCTAGCTAAAAGCTATAATTATCAGGTTGCTGTGGGAGCTGTGAGGGAGCGAGAAAGGAGATGTGGAAGAGATCTGCAAAAATGTGGTAGTGGGGAAGTCTGTGTGGCGTCATGGTAGTTGGAGGAAGAACGGCTGTCATTCTGATGGGGCACTGTGTACTTTGCATAAGTAGCTCACACATTCCTCTTCAGGTATGAAAAAGATCAATAACATGAAACAGAACAAAGACACATTTGAAAGGTCATCAAAAAGCATACAGATGACCACGTGGAACTCCCATGAAGTCTGACTGATGTGCTGTTAAGTTTTGTACAGTAAGTGCAGTTTTAAGTACTTTATCAACTTTGTGAAACCTTTTCTGCTAAGTGCTTGTTCTTTGAAATCAAGACTGTTCTTTGTCCTTCTCTACTGAAATCCCATCTTCTCGCAGTTTCAGAATGAAATCTCAATGACAAGCATGACTTCAACATTAGTCAAGTTGATGATACAGACCCAGACTGTCAATGGGGTCATCAAGAACTTCTGGGTCGAAAGAAACCACTACCAAATACATAAGAGGTAACTAATGCAATCACATGGCTCAAGCAAAATAATGAAAGTAATTAAAAGTGAAAATGCCACTTTATACAGCTTGTTTTGTACACAGTTTGCCTGTTTTAGGGTTCAACATTTGGACAGATTAACATAATGTACAATAAAGTGGTCATGTTATAGTATTTGTTCGTAAATTGTTTGAATGCAATGATTGCCTAAAGTCTGAGACCCATAGACATCACTATTTGACTGACAGTCTTCCCTGGGGATGCTTTGCCTGGCCTGTACTGTTGCCACGGTCAGTTCTTGCCTGTATTGGGGCCTTTTTGCCGGACCACGTAAGTGGAGCCGGCTAAGAAGAGCGAATGTCACTGACTGACTGACTGACTGACCCTTATTAAGTAGCGTAGTGGTTAGCGAAGCAGACCTGCGAACTATAGGTCCCGAGTTTGTATCTCCTCGCAGGCGAAGTGAAGTACGCGTTATGAATTATTCCATATAGACAAAAACTTTGCTGGCTAAAACCTCCAGTGTCTACATTTTAGTAAGCCTGAAATAAAACTGTTTACGGTTATAGTGCGACTGTTTCTTGTGTATTTTCAAAGTATGCATCCGTGCATGCGTTTTGGGTCAGGATAGACAAACACATTTGCTGGCTACAAAATAGGCTAAAGTTGTTACGTTACAGTGAGCCTTAACTAAAACTGTATACGGTTATATTGCGACTGTTTCTGGCATGGAAAATTTCATCTTCAGTCTCGCTAGCAATTGCTCAATTCTTATGATTATTCCTAAGACGTTAGTAGATACCAGTAAGCCTATTACTGGCTAATAAGCTGTTCAAACGGCCAGTGGAAAAAACTACCAGTTCATAGAAGCTATTTGTGGTGGAGGTAAACTTAATAAGAAATGCTAGTCAGTTTAACACAATGCTCAATAGTGTTTAGCGACTGGTGAAATGCGTAATGCCGTGGCGTTATGGTTAAAGACAGTGCCTCTCACGTGGAAGGCTCAAGTTCGAATCTATTGTGAACAACGACATTTATTTATTTTATTTCCACGATTTTCTCGTCATTTCACTTGATGAAAAAGTTAGTTATCGTCACCTTTCTTGATAGTTATTGTATCAATGTCATTCACGAATGAAAGAAAAAAGTACGTTGATATGCCATGAAAGAAAAAAAACTTTCTTATGCCATGAAATGAAATAGCTTTGGCAGACTCGCTAGCAATTGCTCACTTCCTATGACTATTCCAGTAAGTTAGTAGATACTGGTAAAGCCTATTACTGGCTAATACGCTGTTCAAACGGCCAGTGGCGAAAGCTAACAGTTCATAGACGCTATTTGTGATGGAGGTAAACTTAGTAAGAAACGTTAGTCAGTTTAACTATATCAATATAATTCACGAATGGCCAATTAGCTGTTAAAACGGCCAGTGGCAAAAGGGGATTTGTTCATAGACACAAGAGGATTTGTTCATAGACACAAGGATATACTGACACCCGTCGGACATAGAGCTCTGTGGTGTAGTGTTTAGTGACACAGCCTTTTATGTGGGTGACCCAGGTTTGAATCTCTAGAAAGCAATACTTTCTATTGCGGTCCGGCTAAACTAGGCTTGCCTGGTTCCTTGTTTCCTTCAGCCTTGTCTTCAGCATGTGAAAGGAATGTTCATTTAGATTCATATCAGGTGATTGAACTGGCCAGTCAACAACCTTCCACGTAAAAAAAAAGTCCTTGATGGCTTTGGCAGTGTTTTTCCGGTAATTTCCGGTCACTTTTTTGCTTTCAAGTGTATTTCCTGAGAGATTTAAACAAGAAACCAGGCAAGCCTAGTTCAGCCGGCCCACAATAGAAAGTGTTGATCATGGCTACCTTCTCAAGATTCGAACCTAGGTCGCCCACGTGAAAGGCTGTGTCTTTAACCACAACACCACAGAGCTGACCATTTGCCGGGTGTCAGTATAGCGTATTGACATTATATAATGTTGTTATGCATTAACACCACATCAAGTTTGAATATTTCGTTAGACACCATCGTGTTAAACTGAGTAGCGTTTCTTATGAATTTTACCTCCACCACAAATAGTATCTATGAACTGTATGACTTTTGCCACTGGCCATTTTAAAAGCTTATTAGCCAGTAATGGCGCTAGATGCCATTACGCATTGTGTTTAACTTAATAACGTTTCTTTTTAAGTTTACCTCCACCTCAAATAGTATCTATGAACTGTATGACTTTTGCCACTGGCCATTTTAAAAGCTTATTAGCCAGTAATGTCGCTAGATGCCATTACGCATTGTGTTTAACTTAATAACGTTTCTTTTTAAGTTTACCTCCACCTCAAATAGCATCAATTAACTGTATGGCTTTTGCCACTGGCCGTTTTAACAGCTTATTTGCCATTCGTGAATGACATTGATACAATAACTACTGTATCAATATAGGAGACGATAACGGACGTTTACGTCATGTGAAAAGACGAGAGAATCGTGTAGCCAGCAAAGTGTTTGACTATCCTGAAGAAATGTTGACATAATTCATAATGACATAATTAGAAAATCCACCAGAAATAGTCGCAATAAACTAGTGATGGCCGTTCTTCTAGCAGCGTGATATTATGCTAGCAGTGCTAACTCAGATTTTCTTTTTCAAAATAAAAGCCATCTTTGAATTCTATAATGCGATATATTTAACAATCTAGTCTGTCAATCTACTCTGTCATTTTATGTTTAATGTCCGTTCCAATGTTGTTCATGTCTGTTATTTTTTTACATACTAGATTGTTAACTATATGGCCTTCTAAATGTCAATGATGGCTTTTATTGTGATAATGAAAATCTGAGTGCTGCCAGCATAATATCCTGCTGCTAAAATAACGCTAATGAAGCCTCGTTTGGCCATCACTACAGTAAACAGTTTCATTTTAGGCTTCCCGTAGCTACAGAAGTTTGTAGCCAGCGATGTTTTTGTTGATTCCTAAGAAATCCTCTTTTACCACTGGCCGTTTTAACAGCTAATTGGCCATTCGTGAATGACATTGAGTATCTATCAATATAGGTGACGATATTGTAGTGACCTTGGTATGGCCACTACTCGCCCCTCCAAGCAGTGGGTAGTGCACCCACCTGGGGAGCCGATGGTTGCGGTTTCGAGACACTGCCCGCCAGACGCTACAGTATATTTATAACTGACTGTTTGTGGTTGGACTGGAAGTTCTGCTTCTCCTTGTAGGAGCTTCGTATCAGGTTTGAACGGTCCCTGCTGGACCAGGGTTTGTGAATATTTGTCTTAAAGCCACATTTTACTGGTTGGAAGGATTGTTGAGGGTACCCTTAATCGTCAAGAACTCTAAGAAGCCTTCCCTAAGATAAAGATTAACTGGGACTTCTATGGATGTGGGAGCGGCAGTTTAATTCGTAGCTAAAGCAACCTTCCAGGGGATAGCAGCGTCCTCATCCACAGATGTAGCTGTAGAGAAAAAACCTCTGTAACCTTGAAAATCACCTGGGGCGGGATGGTTACAGTCTCACTTTGAGCAAGCTGATGAGGCTGACCGCACTGGAGCTATAGTGCCTGAATGGTAGATGTGTAGGGTGACGGTGAAAGGCCGGGCCAATCGTCTGTGCTTCAGGAGGCTTACGGTCGAGGCTGTAAATCGGCCAGTTAACCTCAAGCTCGGGCACGCTGTGAATGGCCGTGGCCTCAGGCTTTCTGATGATGCGGTGGTAGGGTTTGAGGGAGAGTTCAGCTGGGCTTTGAGTAAGGAAGATAGAATACATACAACATTTTACCATGGGCAATAATGAGTGTCATTATACAAAAGTAGACGGTCAGTTTGCTGTGGTGTAGTGGACTGGGGTGGTGAAAGGGCGATAGGGCCGGGGAAGGATTCCATTATTCCATGCTCAAGCCCTGTGCTATATAAACTAGAATGTAGGTACATGCCACCACTTTGTCTTTTTGTTGCCTTTCCCCAAACTTAAAGCATTACCAGCTCGAAATGAATTACCATACAGTAATTAACCCTAACCTCAAACGGCCTGTAACTTGACCAGATTACTACAGCCTGTGCTAAAGGGCCTGTAAACTGCGGGCATTTCGGCTGATCCTACTGGCATGCAATTTATCCTCATTAATATGAATAACACTTTGATATCACACGTACAATCGCATGTGGAAACCTTCAGAAAACACCAACGGCAGTGATACCGTGTGCAGTGCAACCCTTCAAACCAGACAGTGCTGGTCAGTTCCACTGCCCGCCGCGAGAACCCTGGTTTAGTCCGAGAGCAATGACACAGCTATTTGTGGCAGTGGCTTTACTCCTGCAGCTTTCAGGGATCCACCTTTTTTGAGTTTCACATCACGGATACATATTTGCTTTGACATCCCCCATAGAAATGTATCTCCTAAACCAATGTTGAATGTTAGACTGTGAAATCATATCGGTGTGTGTGTCTGATTGTCTCTGGGTGACTACATTCTTGTAGTCTAGCGAAAGAAAAAAAGCAAAACATTTATGGCCACTACCTAGCCTAGTGTCTTAGCTACAGCTTTTTCAGCCAATTGGCCTGGCTTCCACCAGAACCGACCCATCAGGAAGGCACTAACAGCTAACAAAAGCCCAGTGATAAGTGTGGTGTTGTTGTAAAAGTAAAACAAATTTTGCTTTCATTCACATGAGCCATGGTGGCTATGGAAGCTTTATTGTCCCTGGCAAGGTGATAAGGGAGAGTAATTGTACATTATATTGTCCCAGGGCATCTGCCTCAACATGAGAGGGGAGATTCATCTATCATCTGCCCCTTACTCTCCCTGTGTGTGTGTGTGTGTGTGTGTGTTTGTGTGGGAGTGTCTGTTGTCATGTTGCTTTACTCTGTGTGTATTGTGCGTCCTTTGTGTATTTGAAATGTTTTTGTTTGGGAATGTGAAACATGCATGTTTAGTGGACACACACACACACACACACACACACACAATTCTGTGCCAACTCTGCAGGCAGTAGATAGTTTGGACATGACAAAATGTGGAAGCCATAACATCCACTGGGCAATATATGAGCATACCACCAACTAGTAGGGTTGTGGCTTGTACTGGTGTGGCCCGGGATCCAGGTGACTCCAGCTCCAAGGCTTTACCTTTCAATCCCTAACCAGTCAGAATGAATGCTCGAACATTAGTTCAATCTGATCCTTATTCATATGCACCAACATTAAGAAATCAATGCCTTCAGCTTCAATTTCACACCGCACGACGTTGCATAATTCAAACACAGTCATAGTGTAGGCCAGGGAACGACATTGGCTAAAGAAACATGCAGAGCCATTATATGATGTGGTACAATACCCGCAGAATAGACACTTCCTTTGTTATTATGGTGGAGATAGGGTTGCCGCAATACCACTAACACACCAGTCAAAGAGCTCAGGTTTGAGAAGGAGTGTGTGTGTGTGTGTGTGTGTATCTGTATGTGCACACAGGTGTGTGGCCCTCTCTTTGTGTTTGTTGCTGCACCTCTGTCTGAGCGAGCGATTGTACAGGTATGTTTGTTTGTGCACATGCTTGTATCAGCCCACCTGTGTGTGTGTGTGTGTGTGTGTGTGTGTGTGTGTGTGTGTGTATTTGCAGGGTTGTAGACAGTTCCTCATGTTGGGCAGACCAGCTGACATGATTGCAACCTTGTGCAGGGTACTTACTCAAGACCAATCCTTGTCACAGACACTGCAAAACTCCACCACTCCGATCCCCTGGAGACAGTCTTATCACTAGGTACAAAGGCTCCCCTCTACCACCACCGCTGTGGAGAATAGAAATGGAAGAATGTCTCAGTCAACCCACCGCTTTTTCTATTCCTCCTAAAATAAGATGTCTGTAACGCTCGAAGAGTAGGATGAAGAGTTGTGCTTTGGGAGTTTGTTTAGATAGTCTCGAATTACTTCGTAACATTCACAGGACATATTGTCAGAGCCTCACTCGACATTTAACAACTTCCCCCGACAGTTAAGTTACAAAAGTTTGCAATTCAATGAAATAGAAGTTCAAACGTCATATCAGAGCTGGTTCTTATAGTAATATAGAAGAAATACATTAACAAGACAGATATTGCCTTAACCCAAGTATGATTGCTTGCTGTCAGAATAGCACTACTCGGACGTCCTAGTGTGAAGCAAATTATTTTTGATGGCTGTCCAGGCTACTTTCCCTTTGAAAGCCCCAGATCAAATAAGCTCACTCTTGTCAGAGTCTAAGCGGTAGGCTTTCAGATGTGGCGTACGATTGATTGACAGGCAGATGTGCACTGCCTTTTTAATTTCCATTGCTCGTTTCAAATTAAACCTCCACCTGGGATGAAAGGGCCTAGACTTCTCCCACACAAGCAGAACTCCCAAATGATAGGAAAATGGAAAGAATGATTAGGAGGAAAAAGAGATATTAATTCTCCTGGATTTGCCGATATTGCTGATGGTTTCAGGTTTTTTAAAACGATAAAATAGTGATGACAATTGTCTTTTTGGGAGAATTTTTGAATATGAGGTAGGTTAAATAGCAACTTTCGTGACACCAACCTAACATGAATGGATTAAAGTTGGGATACGGTATCTTGGAGTGAATTTGAAAAGTAATTGTCTATAACCTGCCTCTACATTAACTTAGGTCTGAGCTGATGCCATGCTGTCCATGTGTATGGTTTGGACACTTAAGGCTGAACTTTTTGTACTTTTGTATCACAATGAATACAGTATTCATTGGCTTCACAGCACAATGGTAATCTATGATACTGCCCCAAGTGTGACATGATATTTGTGATAAATATTTACTTGACTGGTTCAACATTTTCAAAACCCTTGCAAATTTGTACGTAATATGTACTGTAATTTAACATACCCACACATGTCTGTGAACTAGAAGAGCAGATATAATCCTCTGAGATATTCAGCCTCTTTATCATAGGTGTCTGGTTTTCTCAACCTACCAATACAAAGGCTGACATTCATTTCAACAGTTAGGTCTGTGACATGGTTGCATAGACGACTGAGTTATATTAAATATGCACTGTTTATTGCATGTGCAATTTTATGAGACGACACACATTAAACCTAGCCATGGTATATAATGTGTGAGTAGTAAACAATGTTTGTCATGCAGCTTGTAAATATAAGCAGTCACATTAAGGCCAGCGTCAAAGGATATGATAAATATGAATCACAACTCAACGTCTACAAGCTACGGTATCTAACTTTAACATCAACAAAACGTCAGTTTATCAAACAATATAAACAGTAGAAATGCCAGTCTGTGTAAGGCAAATGTATGTATATTGCATTACCATTTGACACTGTACTATACCCATGTATCTAAAGGCTCAACATACTGCAGCATCCACATCATATAGCATTGAAGCATAATGAGGTCCGGACCATCTACCACGCTTCACTTCCTCAGAGAAAAAGGTTAGATCAGTAGTTCTATTCTGAGACAATTTTTTTCGGTTCTCCTCTGACAGGACAGTAAGTATGAAACTTGACAAACACAATACCCCACAGCTGTGTGAGTGACAACTGTGTTTAGCCTCTCCATCTCCACAACGAGCCAGGGTATATTGATCCGAGCCAGTGGCGAGTGCAGGTCGTCACAGGGATGATTAGCTTGAATGTATCCCACTTCCCCAACACCCTAGCTGGGGAGGTGTCTGGCCAGAGGGGGCCCCTTCTGGAGAGCTAACTCTGGGGCTGTATTCACAGTCTCAGAATAGGACAACTGATGTAGTCCCTTCTGTCCACACAGATCTTTGGTCTACTCTATGTTCATGCGAAAACGCATGGACTGATCAGTGTCAGTTCTTTTTTTGAGGCTTTTTAAGAAGAATGGTCCTTGAACATAAAGTAGATCACATGCCTGCTATTTAATATAAAGTGTCTCCATTGCGAGGCAAACATTTTCCGATGTCTGTGAGAAAGTGTCTGGTTTGTGACGTCTACTTTAGTTTTCTTAAGTGTTGAAATCAGTTGTGATTTTCTCAATAATTTTGCTCAGCGTCTAAACGTATTGACGCTGAGTGTCTGGCAGTTACCGTAAAATCTTCACAAGAATATTAAAGAACTCAACTCTCAAAAGCATTACCTTCAATGACGAAAATCTTGCTGATAAATTGTGTATAATGATTTATTTCTTAAGAAATGAATTTGGTTATTAACACAAATAAATTTTGGGAGGCACCCACATCCATATATTTCCAATCCAGATAGGGATGAAGCACTCTGATAAAGGCTCTGTTAAATGCAACCCTCTACTTCTAACTCTAGTCATGAATTGCTGGTGGTGCTCCACTAGAGCAAATTCATTTGTGTACTAGCAAAGCATGTTATAGAAAAAGCCACATTTAGAGAAAGTGTTGAGGTAGCATTATCAGTGTATCATTTATTGGTTAATTTTCCAATCTGCATACTTCTACAAGTAAAATCATTTGGACTCACCCATTAGATGTTGTGTGAAACAAACTAACAAGCTTCTTTAACCAGGGAATTATTACATATCTTTAGTGCAGTATGTGCGTTTTATCCCTGAAGAAATGGTTTTTTCTCAATGTGACTGCCTGTGTACCCAGAGATACTGTTATGTTGGGATCTCTATACTTCTCTATTCAACAGCTGGGAAAGTACAGAAAGTGGGCAGAATTTGGTTTCTTATTTATTATTATCTGTAATATTAACAAATATGTTATGTCCATTAACCACCCAAATTAGGAGTAGAAGGTATTTTTCTCTACCTTTCAGAAATTCTGGCAACTGTAGTGCAAGACTTCCAACAATAGCATAAAATGTGCTAACTGCAATAATCTTTCAACTGCACACAGACATAAAAATGTTTTCCATGAGTTTGTCAGGACAAATTAGAAGAACAACATACATTTCATAATCTTGGAGTACCCCTTGAGAAATGTGTTTGAAGAAGACTGCAATTAAAAGAAAGAAATGCTTAAGAAACTACTGTAGAAAAACTAGTGTAGAAGCTAACTACAGAAGAAACTAACTGCTGTAACATTATAGTAAAGTTTATAGTAATGTTTAAAAAAAATATATAAACCCATTAACACCCTTCTGATTTACAATTCCAAGCCTAAAGATGTGTGTATCCCCAAATGCCTTTTACACTAAGGCTTTAGCCAAAACTCTGTTGTTTTTACATCAAATATATATTGTTAGACCTGGCACATGAAGAACTGACAAATAAAAAACAATCAGGAAGTGTAAACGTTAATATATCTTTGTACTGTGACCACTAGTTTCCTGCTTGTAGGGAGAAAAATACAGCCCATCTGCCATGTGTTAAAACTCGCTTTTCTGCCCCTTCTCAGTAACTTAATCGCCCTTGATAAATCACTCAGAGCCGTAGCCTGCGTCATTAAACTCCACCACGTTAACTGTGTGAGGTATGAAAACATAGTTGTGGTGTCTGTGGGGGTGGTAGCAAGCATTAAACAGTCTTTGTGGGGCAGCATATCTGACTGGCATAGAGCTGTGGAAGAAACGACGTTGAAAGGGGTTCATTATGGCCATACTGCTCATTGCTGTCCCTTCATCATTAGTAATAAAAGAGTCAGTGTCGATTGAAATAAATCCAAAGAAATGCTAAAACTTAATTCCTGAGTTTGATATACGCAGTAGTTCCCTTATGTCTGCATTAGGTATTTTTATAATTAATTAATTTCAATTGAGGTTGTTTCAGGAGTTGACTGGAAGTAAAATGTAAAGTGATTCTAACCAAGGCCTGTGTGAGAGTAACTGCATTGTTTCTTACATCAGACACACATGCTGCTAGGTCTAGCATGGCGTGTGGGTAGTTAGATTCCATAGCTAATCGTGAAACGTTGATAGAGAAGTGGCAGGGCTCTGTGGATAGGCTGAACAGGGTTAAGACTGGGTGTGGCTTAATCTGCACCATATTATTATCATCGTTGATTTTTTACTCCTACCTTTCTCTTCTCCCCAATTAAACGATTTCTGATTTCTGATTAAGGAACAGCTACCTTGCGGCAACCATTTGTTTTACGGCTGGTTTAATGTCCCAGAATTAAGTGTTCCTATTGGTTGCCATTGCAGTGTGATGTCAGAGAGTTGAAGGAAGTGGGCTGTGTAGCATTTAGTGCTCAATATGTTGCTGCTAGACATCACCCTGACCCCTTCCTCTTGCAGAGGAACAATGCAGGGGAGCTTATTCCCCACCCTCTTCCAGTCCACAGTTTTGGACATATCTGGTATAATGCCCTCCAAATCCCCCAATAATGACCACTCATCTCCAGTTGCTTTCATTTACTAATCCCTACAACAGAAACAATACATCTGACGAGCCAAGTCAACTTTTCCGCTTGTTTGTTCTGAAGTGCGTGTGTGTGTGTGCATGTGTGTTGATGTGCTTGATGGCTTGGGATTCGGGTTGGGTTGGATCAAGGCCTTGTCTTATTGGAAAATGGAGTCATGCTGTAATGTCAGCCTCATTTTGCTCTCTGTTTCATGCTGTCTAGGACCATGTACCTCTCTGTGACACTCAAACGGCTTCAAATGAGTGTTGATGCTGTACTGTATAGATATATTTTGCCATTTTCAGTTTGCCTCATCCATAACTCATAGTGTTTGAGCATGGAACATTTTGCACACCATTGCCAACTGTAATGAAATGTGATTACTAAAAGGAATCACAAAGTCGGCTGTCATTTCAATGCCAATGTGTAAATATGAGTATGCTGCATAAAAACTTTAATTAAAAATCTCTGTACCATTTAAATTCATTGATCTCCTTGCAGAAATATCATATTTTTTAAGGCATATTTCAATAAGCGGGTGTTTTTTTTTAACAGTTATCACAATGAAGCAATTAGCTTCAAAACTACACTGCAACTTTTCTATTTTAAAACATTGTATGTGTGTCATTTGCTCTATGAAGAAAACTCTTTTAAACATTATAAAAGCACACACTGCAAACATGCATCCATAGTGAAAATTGATTCATGAGGCAGAATTAAACTCTCTAAAAGCTTGAGATGGGCCTAAAGAGGTCTGGACAACATCCATCAAAAAGCGCTCTATATATTTCCTTTCTTTCTCTATTTCTTTCAAACACACAAAAAAGGACATTTCAGATCTTTCTCACCAGCTATGGCAGTTAAACTTTGATGTACACAAGAGCCTGTTGGTCAGCAGCTTATCTATCATGACAATGTCATAATGATTGAAATATATTTGTCTCTACTGAATCTTAAAATGATAACCATCACTTTTGTAACATTCTCATGAACTTTACAAAACCTCTCACTCATTTCAATCAGGTCTAAATTCTTTATATTGAAATTTGGTTTCCATTATTTGAAATTGATTTTGTGTTATTAAATATTATTTTGCATAGATATTAGTAGCATATTACTTACTGTGGTTTCAGTAGCAGCACCTGATATAATTTTAGGAGCTATTCTGTCTTTGAGAGAAATCAGATACTTTTCTCTGGATGAATAATGTCTATGCTAAACCCTCTATAGCCTAATTATAAAGCACCCAAAGAAAGACACTCAGAAAAAGATTACAGTTAAATTAAGTAAATTATCACTTTTGAAGGGTGTGGCTTATTCACACCTGAACACTGCTTGAAATTGCAAAATGGGTCTTGACACCTGCTAAAAAAAAGGAGAGTGAGGGAAGGAGTTTGTGTGAGCTGTGTGTTCGTGTGTGCGTGCATCCACTAAGTGAAATGGGTCAATATTCTCCATATCCTGAAGCTGAATCCACACGTGTCTTTTAGACAAAAGTATAGATATGTTGGTATTTTCTCCTATTAGGGATCAGGGATTTAGTATTCTGAGATGTGTACCAATAATATTATCTCTATATACAGTTTGATGAAAAGTAGTGACTGTTTACATACTGTAGCATATCTGTATTGTCTTATTTAATCACATACAGTAAATTCCAACGCTGGATTTTAAATTAGAAAATTACAATCGGTTGTAAACTGTCAGCTTTAATTTTTACAACCAAATCAGATGAACCATTTAGAAATGACAGAACGTTTTTGTGCTTAGTCCCCTAATTTAGTATAAGAAAAGTATTGGGACACATATTGTGATCCGTCCAACAGACCATGAACAGGGCAGGTGCTGTGTGCGATGAAAACAACAGTTGAAACAAGTGATGTGCGTTCACAACTCCCTCTATTGGGTTCATGGGTTACACGGAGCCTTACGCCTCGATCTCAACCCAACAAGGGAAAATAAAGTCTAGTTCCCAGGAAGCCTAAGAATGACTACACAAAACAACAAATAAACTACAAAGTGATACTGCTAAAGAGTAACAAATCCTAACTCAACATAAATGGCCTATTCTGGATTTTTGTTTACATAAAACAAGTGAAAGGCAATAAGTGTCCATTGGTCACGAGTTAAAAAAAAATACTGTCTTTACATCAACACTTAGTCATTATTATGCCATTATTGCTTTTGAGCTGACTTTAACTACACAGCGTACTTGGCGCTTATATCGCAGGTATTTTTTTTATTTAACCGCACGATGGGCTGACTGTGCAAGACTGTGCATCTGGGTGGTTTGGAAGTTTTATTAGGACTTTCAGTTTTATAAGGAAACTTTTACTGTGTTTCAGCCCACATGGTCTTAGTTTCATGGTTGTGATAAATGCAAAGAAAACAATTTATTTCATACAAAAATTATATTTGTAGTTTTTTTTTACATACTAGTTTACAGTGCCATAAACAAATTAAAATACCATATTTTTTTACTTCAAATAATATATATTTTATATGATAATAGTATCTAAGACATTTAACACAAAAAATATTCCTGTATTTAATAGATAGATAAAAATCATTGTCATTGGCCTGAAAAAATATTCAGTTATTATTATTTTCATTATGACTTGAAACCATCCTATAGGGTTCTTATTTCCTATCGAAGTCCTGTGAAGACTGGGTCCTATTCAAATAGAGCTATACAAATCCGCTAAGACAAATACTACATTCCTTTTATATGAAAAAACTTAAATATGAATCCTAAAACATGACCAAACATCCAAAAGGATTTTATGACACAGGGGCAGTCCAAAACATTTTGTTCTTTTTAGTGTTAACATGTACCCCATGGAATATAATCAAGCAGCTGACCAGTTATGAAAGACTTTAGCTCTGGGTTAAACAAGATTATACTGTTACTGTAGAGTAGGAAAAAATGAAACGAGACCAACCCGCCTCCACCCTCATGGTTCAGCTCTGCTTCTCCATCAACAAAGTGATTCTGCTGTCTAGCATTCCTTGTATGAAACATATGTTGATGGAGAAATTCTAAGAGTGGATGAATAATATCTGTCAAACATTAAACCACTATAATATATACTGTGCCCTTCACTAATGTTGGCACCCTTGGTAAATATGAGCAAACTGGCTGTGAAAAACTTTATTGTTTGTCCTCTTGATCTTTCATTCAAATTAATTTTCAATACATTTAATTTAAGTTAAGCAATAGAAAGAAAACAATTTCTCATCATAAAACAAATATTTTCTCAATTACAAATGTGCCACAATTATTTGCACTCCTTCATCATTGGAGAACATATGACAAGGGATCTGAGACCATTCCTTCATACAGATTTTTTCCAGATCCGAGTTCTTCGCTTGTGGACTCCCCTCTTCAGTTCATCCCACAGGTTTTCTATAGGGTTTAGATCAGGGGACTGGGATGGCCTTGGCAAAATCTTGATTCAGTGATCCATTTGCTTTAGAGTAGTGTTTCCCAATCCTGGTCATTGGGACCCCAAGAGGTACATGATTTTGTTTTTGTGCAAGCGCTCACACACCTGTTTCAAATTTAACACTTGATGATAGGTTGACTATGTCAATCAAGTGTGTAGGTGATAGGGCAACATTTGAAACAGGTGTGTGAGTGCTAGGGCAAAAACAAAAACGTGCACCCCTTTGGGTCTCGAGGACCAGGATTGGGAAACACTGATTTAGATCATTGTCCTGCTGGAAGATCCAACCACGGCCCAGTTTAAACTTCCTGGCAGAGGCAGTCAGGTTTTGATTTAATATCTGCTGGTACTTATTGCAATCCATGATGTGTAACAAGTTGTCGAGGACCTTTGAAAGAAAAACAGCCCCACAACATCAAAGATCCACCACCATATTTCACAGTGGTGGTGTGGTACTTTTTAGCATGCTATCTTTCTGTCTATGCCTAATCCACTACTGGTGGTTGTTTCTAAAAAACTCTATTTGTGTTTCATCTGACCATAGAACCTGGTTCCATTGAAAGCTCCAGAAACACTCGGCAAACTGTTGGCGCTTGATTTTTTGTTTGATAACTGCAAAGGCTATTTTATGGCAACCCTCCCAATCAATGTGTGGTTATGTAAGTGGCGTCTGATCGTACTTTCTGACCCCAAGACCCAACTAACGTCTGCAATTCTGCTGGTGGGATCCTTGGAGATTCTTTGGCCACTTGTGGCGTCAAAATAGACAAGTCCTCTTCCAGGCCAATTGTTAACATTTCCAGTTGATTTTAACTTCTTAATTATTGCCCTGATATTGGAAATGGGCATTTTCAATCGTTTTGGAAATGGGCATTTCCTAATCACGCAGGTTAACTTAAAAACATAAAATATGAATGGGAATAAGATTTTACTCACAAGAATTTCTGTGTTTTGGAGAAAAATATTTAGGTCATTTATTACATATTGATTTGCTTCAGGTAAAGGTTAGATTATTGTGAATATTTTGAATGACCAAGAGGATAAACCGCAAAGAATTTCTTTTTGCAGTTTTATTCATATTGACCAAGAGTGCCAATATTAGAGGAGGGCACTGTAGATGTGGATACAATTATGTGAATCTTACCCGTCCTTATAACAATGCTAAACTTTCTAAGGATATGAGAATACAATTTAATCGGTGCATTTCATAAAATGTTATTTATAATGGGAGATAACGTCTTATAATATTCCAGTATAAGATAACATTTACATTTTATTTATATTTTGTATTTGGGCAGTGAGTGTGGAAGTTGAAGGCCACTGGAAAATAATATATCATACACTGTCAAAATATGCACAAAATGAACATGAGAATACACACACACACACACACACACACACACACACACATAGACACACACACAGTGGAGGAGCCAGGTAGCCATAGGTGTCTGGAAACAGACACGCATGGTGTCATTGGATGGGGAACCCTATTTTAGAAACCTCCGGAAACAAGATAGATGAGCTCTCAAATCAGCTGTTTAACATAATGCTTCTACAGCCACTGACAGGGTCCTGCCAGCTGTCAGCGAAGGAACCCTGCTAGCTGTTTCATTCTGCAGGCCGGTTCACTCCCCGACTGCACTCCTCCTCTCCTCATGGCACATATCCAATGCCCCCTGACGATTGGAGAGTTGTGGCAGTGCATAATAAAGTCAGGGGCTGCCTCCTAGGGCGGACAAATGAAGTCAATGGTGTCTGCGGTTCCGAGTAGGATATCAAATGGAGCGGCAGGCTTCACTTAGACCACATAGGCCCAACCCTAATTCATTCACGCCACGTAGAATATGCCGAACCCTTATGAATAAAAGGATTGTGCTGTTCTGCTCGGCGTGGCACCAAATCCCCTGGCATGGCGGTGAATATGCAATGGGGTGTGGCGTGCAGGCCAAACGGTAAAGTAGATAAATGAAACGAGCCACAAGCGAGCAGAGGGGATGACTTGGAAGAAAGCAAGAAGGGGTGTGCCAACTGGTGTTAGTGGGGCTTCAACATCACAATTTGATGTTAAAGCACATTTATAAGAATTCCAGTAATTTCCATTCAGTTAATGAAAGACGCTCCCTGACAGTTTGAAAGCTAGCAGTGACTAATATAGGCCATTTATGATTTATATACTCTGTAAGTATTCTGGTGATAATAGCAAAGGAAAAATATAAAGTGGCTTTCAGACCAATGATATTCCGGTCAGTTGTGTCCAAATTACCAAGTTTAAAATGTGAATTGATATGCCTCTAGTTTATAATAGGCGCAGAGCACTCCAGGTGATAATTTACTGTTGCCACTAAGACGTCCTCTGTATCATTATATTTTATGTGCAATTTCCTGCTTATGCTCCACGACTTTGAACTTAGCTGTTCGTAATACTCAAAATATAACAGAAAACGAAACTGACTTCAGATGGAATGAGTTGAGATGCTTCTTCTTTGTAGCAAAGCAGTAGGAGTGGAGGAAATACAGTGAAGTATCATTTACCACAAGCATGGCATCACCACGGTAACAAGCCAATGGGTCACCTGTACCCAGCTGTTTCCCAGCATGCCTTGAGAAAATGAAGGATGCAGGAAACAGTGGGGTGGGAAGTCATAAGAGAGGAACAAACTCAATAGTCAATTTAGCTGAATTATGGGATATGTATAATTTAATTTCTGTCGTATCCACTTTAATCTCTGCCCCATGTCACTTTATCCAAGCATAATTTCTAATTCTGCCTTTCCACCATAGTTATAATCTAAACTGCTGTTTTAGGGTGAGGGGAAAACTATGAATAGAAAACAATTCAGATTGTGAAATATCATTTTCTCTTTCGTTTAGTGTATACATTGTCTTAAAACACAGACATCTTTTTCCTCCTACTCTTTCATTCTCTCTACCTATATTGCACTCTGCCTTACTCCCTGCTATTCCTGATGTGTGTCACCTGGTGAGCTTGTCCTTCATGTTGATTGACAGCTTTCAAGTTGAAGCAGCTCATTTTTGTTTGTGTTTCATTGGTTTGTCTGCATTATCTGATAACAGATATTTTTTTTTACATTTTCATTCACAAAAAAGACCGGTCTATCAAGTTGAGTGACAGGCCTCAGGGTCTTTCAGGGAAAGCAATGGCACCTGCCTCTCTACTCTGTATGTGTTCTCATAGAAATGGTTTGACTCAAATAGCCTTCACTGTTTAGTTGTATAATGGTTTCTTTGGTTGCAAAATGGCTATTGTGAATTGGTCCCAAATTTCAGATGACAGAAATCCATGTCTATTCAATGTTCGCTCACTCAGTCATTGATTGCAATGTTGTTCTGTTTGTACACTTAGCCCGAATACCTATTTCATAAACATCAATATGGATTACATTTTTTACAAGGGGCAATTCATCTTTTATATTTACTTTAATTCATTTAATACATTTACAACATGCTGATAAAACTGAGATCGACATTTTTAATATACTTGCAAAATGGCTTTTATATATGACTGTATCCGTGCATACAATTTATCTAAAGAGATTAATCATTATTAATATTCAGAGTAAACTCAAGTTCTGTGCCAGATGGTTGTAGTTTTTGCACTTTTTGCGTAAATTGTGCCAAAGAAGCTAAATAGCAGTTATAATAGTCTGCTGTATAGTAATTTAGAATTATCATTAACACAATCAATGTAATGGATCAGTTAATGTCAACCTGGACTCCAAGGTGAACTAGCGTTCCAATTTCGATTTCAATTAATACGTTCCACAACTTTGAAATGACAGTTGAATTGGAGCGGACACTGGAGATTGAATTTGCGTTGACTCCTTGAGAAAGATGGATTCGTCAATGAAATTGAATTCCGCTGTTCTCACTCTAACCTGTGTAGTTGTTAGCACAAAAGTTAACAATAACTGTTCTCATCGTAACCTCACCTAAGATTGATGTCCACGTTACATACAAATATTTAGTGTCTTAATAGACATTCACATCGAGCTCCTGTGAAGATCACTCAACCTCCAGAGGAAATTGCTGTGACATTCTAGTCATTTATTGACCAAGCAGGAATACCACTTGCTGTATTGAAACTGTACCCTGTAAGATGTATTAGGCCAAAATGTTGACCTTCGACTTAAGAAACTGCGATTAGGCCCTCAAGTAAAGACAAAATTTTAGGCCCTCAAGTATAGACTGCCTTTATTTCCCTGTGAGTTTGCCATATTTATCTGTAAACATACAGAGACAGAGAGAGAGAGAGACTCTGTCTATGTGCTGGCTTGTTCATCTGCCAGTGTTTGTATCTACAAAGGCGTGTGTGTGTGTGTGTATGTGTGTGTGTGTGTGTGTGTGTGTTCCCGGCAGCAGGAGAGGACGGGTTGCCCGCTGACCTGCCGACTCCGGAGGGCTTTATCTCTGCGGTGTTCCACACATTATTGATAGCCGCTCTGCTATTGACAGCCGGTGCAGGGAGGAAAAGTAAAATAGGAGTTTGATATGACATATTGTGCTTCTCAGCAGTGCTCATAAATAACTCTGACACGTTTTTGTATGCATGGGAAGGCCTCTGATTCAGCCTCCCATAAAAATAAACTTCTATTATGGAATGTATTTGTCAAGTGGGTCCATGATGGATGGAGTAGCGTTTAGCCCCTGGCAGGTGGATGGGGCTTTCGGCAGCAATGGCTTGTGGGGAGGATTTGCTAGCCGGGGGAGGGAGGGGGGTCGTAGTGAGGGGGAGGGGGCTGGGCAGGGCTGGTGCAATTATTCAGCATGAAAGGGGATCATTTCGGCACCTGTATTCTCATTCGCCTTGTGCTTTATGGCACTGCGTCTCCGCTTTTTCCTTGTAATTGGAAAGACAGACAACTAGAGGGTTAAAAAGCTTCCCGGTCTGCTCAGGAGAAAGTTAGCGCACAGTAAATGAGTTAGTTTCCAGAGATGATGTAGATTATTGTGAGAGATTGAGGCAAATGTGTGTAGGTATGCTGATATTATTGGACTCTGTAACGTTTTTTATTAAGATGCGTATCTCAAGTTGGCACAAAATCAGGATCACCCCTTAGTTATTGTTTCTGTGATGTTTGTGTATATATGCATGCTTGCATGTATGTGTTTAGGAAATACAGAAAGAGAGAAATACAGACAGAATTTAATAGTTGGTTTAATTTGTTGAAAGGTGCTCTTAGCACAACTTTAGGTACATAGGCATTTAGCAGTGGACTCTATCTATCTGCTTACAGTGAAAGTGTATGTTAACAATGTGTTTGTGGTGGGGGGGGTAAGGGAAGTGTGTGAGAGCACCTTGAGTACACTGAGGGCACACTCTGTCTGTATATGTAAAGTATACATGTCTGTGCATCTCTGTGTGTAAATTTCCAGTGCGGTAAGTCACCTTTATATTCTACCTACCACATTTTAAGTACAGTAAGTGTAACCCAGCTCAAATAAAGAGAGCCCTCTTGGGACAGGAGCATGCAGTGTTCTCTACATTTTGTTCTGAGCCAATCAGTATCTAGAAATAGCAAAACAGGCCTATACTTTGAGCCAATCAGCTGTAGAGTAGCTACGACTCTGTTCCACCTTTCCATTTCCCCCTGATGAATTTCCATTGAGAGAATGTGCCTGAAGAATACCATAGTCAAAAGGTTAAGAGAGAAATAATATTTTGTAGAAAACTTAAGAAAAGCCTTTGCCCTCCCACTCTGTGCAGCTGTTAGGAGTTAATAACTGTGAGTGAAAACCCAACTGTTCAACTAAGTGGCTAGCTAATGGCAATGCTAAACTAATGTTACCACCTGTGACAGGCAATATTTGTAGCTTTGCCAACTAAGCTAACTGACAAGATATATGACTGCTCGGTGTTGAATTAGCTTGTAAACCAGCTTTATACTTTTCGAATAATTTACATTGGACTAAACATACATGTATTTTGTTTAATCCACTTTCCATTAGTCAATGGCTATAGCTCAGTTGTGAGCGGTGCCATTTCGCACTGCACGACTGTTTCGTTCACTTGGCTTGCAGCAGAGTCCTACACCCTCCTCCAGCTCATCTCAGTGCATCAACCAACAACTTTGTCTTACAGTTTTGCCCGATGGGAAGCATTTTTTTTTAATATACAGAGTGTGAAGTCTACATAATGTAAATATATGAGTATTGTTTTAACATTTATAACTATCATTGCCAGTGCAGTGTCAATAAATGTATCCAATATTTACAGCTTCCTGCCTCATGTTGAATCTTTGTACTTACCACTGATAAGGTTGCATTCTGCCATCTGTATGGAGCAGGGGTGTTCCAGAGCAAAAAGGCTGCCAACTGCTTTAGCCTTTTAGGTGGATGGATTGACTTTGTGAATTGAATAGCACGATGCCTAGGTTTTTGCTATCTGTTGTGTTAAACTGTTATAATCTCATCAAAAGCAAAAAGTCACTGAGAAAGGATGAATGTCACAGTGGTGACTTTTTTCTGTAATCATAAAAAAAAGGAAGTACATTTTTAGGTCAGCCAATCGTAATACATTCAGAAAATGTAAACTGAAACACCATTCTACTGTTGCTTCTGGTCTATAATAAACCTTTGCTCAAATTACAATGTAAAAAACTTTAACACCCAAAAAATCCCAGCTGTAACACATGAAATACGCATAATCTTACATCTACATTTGCACAGGCAGAGATAACTAATCCCCTCCCAAGGTGTCTATTGCAGTTCGGGTGGGGGTCAGAGGTGAAACTCACTATTTGGTCAATATGCTCAAGATGCTGTCAGGAACTATTGATTTTCATGGACCTTAGCCACAGTGCTATGCTCATTGTTTTTTGTTACTAGCCTCTAGCAAGGAAAACATTACATTCACTGCTGAACATAACAAAAAAAATCCTCTGCACACCTAGCTGAGGGAGTGCATGATTCAGGGCTTTAGGACAGTGCGTTTCTGTGTGTGTGTGTGTGTGTGTGTGTGTATGTGTGTGTGGTGTGTGTGTGTGTGTGGTGTGTGTGTGTGGTGTGTGGGGAGGAAGGGGTAGAAAGTCCTAGAGTCTGACAGAGGGAATGATATGTCCCGTTTTTCTTGTGTTCATTCTGTCAGATATTTCTGGTATGTCTGTGGTAAGCTATTTGTCCGTTTTGACAAAATCTGTCAGTTCAATATTGTGTTTTAATGTCATTTTATTGTGTTAAAACAACACCTTATAATAATAATACACTTTTACATTCAAACACAGTATATGCCCTTACCATTTAACACACACACACACACACACACACACACACGCTTTGTCTCTCTTACTAACACACACACTTTTTGGTAAGACAAGTGTCAAAGGGGCCCTGAGTACATCAGTTGGCTAGTCCCTGCACCATTTTTACTGATTATAACATACAGATGGGTCAGTGCAATTATGCCTGTATAACCAAGACAATCAGATGATATTAAGGTCAGTGAATTGGTGTGGGAGGCCTCTGGCTCTGAACCTATGATGCCCATGAACTATCCACAGCCCAGAGAGCATGTGATGGAGAACACTTAGACCCTCTCATCCAGTTCACATTTGTTCCAATCAATTATTCAAGCTGTCAGCCAATTACAAACGAGAGTATTTGAGTTGCCAAGAAGGATTTGAGTTCAGCTCTCCAAAGACCGGTGTTAGACAACTCTTGGCCATAAATAATTGGCACAATTAATTTAGCATTGCGGCACACAAGGTGTTTTAATTGTCTTGTGCCATGGAACGATTGCAGACCTCTTGATTGCAGGCAAAATGTTTCTTTTAAAGCACTAAGATCAGAAGGTGTTGGTGGTAGTGGGGAGTTTTCAGTGAGACTTAAAAAGGTTAAAATATGAGTTTGAATTTTGCTTTTGATCCATACGATTATATAGGATATTCTTCTTAAATCTGCAATTATTACTTCTTTTGTGTGTTTAATTGGGTGGTGGAGTGCCTAGTTAAACACAAATGAGGAAGGCAGGGAAAGAGTTAATGAAAAAAATCTATTTCTGCTTGATGTATTTACACCATTGCAATAGAAGAAAGGAATTATAGTGGGATTTTTTTTTTGCTTCCTGTCTTTATTCCACTGATCAATCCCACAATCCCTTTCATTTGATGGCAGGATTGACGGCTGAGTAATTTATCTGTCTTCTTTGACTGACCGGCCATAATGGGAAGACATTCTGTCTCGACGTTCCGACTCGGGATAATTTCCAATTTACTACTCATCAACAGTAACCCTCGCAAGGACATGAGTAAGAGGGAAGGAACGTGGAGAGAAAAACACTCTAGATTTATCTTCAATTACACATGTTTCACATGTAGCTTTAAGATAAATGTTTTTGTACTGTGACAGGCTGTGCAGATTTGGAATACTCTTCAAACCTCTTTTCTCTTCAGTTCCTTTCTATCAAAATAAAGAAAACCAGTGGGTGGGGGAAGTTGGACCCATTTTCGAAATGTCTTACAAGATTGTAGAATGCAGAAAATGATTAGTTCCATTTTCGAACAAAGTGATGAGGTGTGAAGAAGTCAAACCTCTAAATCACAAGGAACAGTTTTTATGGAGCTGTGGTTTGTGAACTGTGGTTTGCCAAGTGGTGACAATGTACAGTATTATGATCTGGGGCCTGTTCTGGAGGCTACCACATAACAGGACCTTCAAATAGACAGACTCGGTGTAGAAAAGCTATGATGGTCTGTAGAATAGGGATTTGTGCAACCTCTATTTATATACATATGCAATTTTTTTTTATTGAATACCACTGAAGGAAATAAAATATTCAAAAACACGACCGGCACCAACGGCCCCATGCCACTAAGAAGTGGCGCGGTGCTTCTTCTTGATATAGCAGGTGGCGCGTCTCCTTTCCTTTATGACCAGACAAGACCAGGTGCAGAAGGTCAGGACCCCTGTCCCTCCAGGGATGCCCTGAGAGTCTTGTGTCTATGATGGAGTACACAGAGGAGATGGAGCAGAGGGGCAGAGGGGACGATGAATACGGCCCTACGGCGCCCAATCACTCTCCTTCTCAGTCTATGTACTGAGGTTCCATCTCCTACTAGACTGGCATGTGTATGGAGGAAAGGCATTCTCCAGCAAAATGACTGCCAACCCGTTTAACCTTTTAGGTGGACGATTGACTTTGTGAGTTAATTAAATAGTGTTTGGGTATTGTTAGGTTAATGCATACATGAGCACTGCATGCATAATGGTTTGTATGACTTTGACATACTTGACTTGAAGATTCACATTCACATTGAATTTGCCTTTTCCTTACTTAGAATAATTTCTTTTCACTAAACAGACACAGAGATTGGGCTTTCAATGCACCAATTGACCAGTGAAAGAGGGATGGCCCCTTTTAAGTTCATATGGATGCTATCGGTAGACAATACATTTTGTTCAGGGACACCCCATGACCAAGAGCCCTCATAATCAGGTTTCCCTTCCAGGAGAAAATCTGGCTGTGTCCATCCATACATCGGTCTGTCATTCCAGTGACGTGAAGTGTTGTTATACAAGCCACTGGTTTACCATTGCGTCACATTGGTTCACAGGTTGGAAACATTTGACACGCCAACATCTGTAAGACTAAACACACAGGTGCTCTGCCATATGTTTCCATTTAACTGAGGATTGACTCGCTATCAAATCTGAATATCTGAATAATGCTTAAATATTTACAACACAATCCGACCCTGCGTTTTGCTATGCTGGCGTGCAGTTATGACTCGAAGCACCCCCTCACAATCGACCCCAACCCCACTTGTTTTATTCACATCCCTGAATCCAACCTGCCGGTATTCAATCATTTTGATTAAAAGACCGATTTCTCCAGAAACTGCGATGGGAGTTGGGAGCTGAGCGGCCAATGACAGTTGAGCATTCATATATTTTCATAAACTTTTAACAATGTCAATGGGACATGTCTTCAATCTTAGCCTTTGCCACAGCAAGGCACTCCATCTTTCTTTAGCTTTCGACAGAGCATTTGAATATGAGCATAGGATTATTAATGTGCCAGTTCTTATGGCAGGCTTCACGGGAGATTCACAAGAATTGTATCATAGAACAGTAGGTGTTGTTTCTTTAATAGTAGAAGTTTTAAAAATACAAGCGGTAATTGGGAAGAATACACATTTATCTGTGGTTGCTGAGAGTGGCTTCGGAGACATATATTTAAATGAATTCAGACTCCTGTGACTGAGCCTGTGGTATTAATTTCAACAGGGTATGTTCTGTTGTCCAACTGGTAATATAACAATATACAGTAAATCATATTGTAGTTCATTTACATTTTCCTGCAGTGGCGTAATATTTTATATTTATTGTCTTTTCAGATGTAACAGCCCAACATTGGTATGTCTGGTTTCTGCCTGAATGCAGGTTAGTTTCAGATGGATAAACAAACCAACAAAGGGTTATAAAACTTTATTCCAGACTGGTGGTGTAGGCTCAGGAGTAGAATTTACATTGAGGAGCGGGGTACAGCTGCAGACCAAACAAAACAACTCCCAATAGTACAATTGACTGAGCGAGTACTCAAACAGGGAGCTTCTCTGTATAACTTCACATTCAGCAACTTTTTGTTGTTGTTTGTCCCTTTCTTCTCTTGTCTGTTTGTTTCCTCTTGGGCAGTCACATCCTTTGCCCTCTTCCTTCCCTTCTCTCTTTATTCCCCCGTATCAGTGCTTTCTTGTCATAAGAATGAATTGAATTTGTCCCCTTTAGTGCAAACAACAGTAGACAGAGTGGGGACCTGCAGGAAAACAAATCGCCACCCCGTCCCTGCTGGGGATAGGAAGGTGTGTGTGTGTGTCTGCGTGCGTGCGTGGAGGCCGACGAGGAGGATGATGTGGCAGATGAGGAACAGGCCCAGGCCAAAGAGACACCCGCGGTTGTTTATTACCATGCCATCTTCATAGCGCCCGCTGAACCGGCGAGCATCTCAGACAAATGATGCTAATAATAATAGCTGGCCCTGTGGCGAAAGAGAGTGGAGGCTCCAGCTACCTAGCTGCTGCGACAGCAAGGCACAATCCTGCACCTGATACACCCACCCTTCATGAACACAGGGAAAAGGCGCTTTTTTTTTTTTGCCTTTGCGGACGCAACGCCACGAGTGCGACGTTTCTACACCTGATTGTGAAATTGATTTTTATTGAATACGAAATTGTTTATTATTGTTTTTATCTTCATTCTACTTCGTAGGAAACGTTACACTGTCGCTTGATTGAGGCATGCGCGTTAACGTAGATTTTTTTTTTTCTGTTTCACATCGGACGGTCCACGTGAGCAGTGCTCGTTTAGAAAGGCTACCTGCCGAGCGACGTTTAATTCATAGCGTCTCTTTCAATTTGAGAAATCAACTCTGCTGCACACTGATGGCGGTTGCTATGTGACACATCTTTGATTTCTTTGGAGAGAGAAAACAATTGAAACAAACAAGAAAAGCTACGATATGGATTGTGTACGCCGGTTCCTCTATGTGTGGCGACACTGAGTCTGATAGAGGTTAGCTGGGGTCAAGGAATGGACACCTCCAGTGTTGTCATAAAATCAATTTGTTTGCAAGTGAAGCCCTCTCTCCTGTTTCTCTGGTCCCAGTCAAATGTTACATGGTAAGGAGGAGGGGAATGCATCATCTGCCCAACTTGTTACGGTCAGTGTTAAAAGCTTTTTCAACACTGTCATGGGGTGGCTGTTGTAATAACCCTGTCAGAAAAGTGACATAACACCAATCATTAGTGACATCCCACAAACCTATACTGATGTTGGCGGTAATGGGTTTTGAACAATGGTCGTGCGTGTTATCGCTTTCAGTGGTTTCCAGTTTGGATAGATATAATGTTGAACCATTCTAGCATTCATATTGAAATGATAAATCTGCCAAGAAAAATGGGCCAAAGTCACTCTGGCACCACGTGTGACGCTGGTACGTACTTACCAAAAGGCTATTAAATATTCATGTGTGGATGTTTAATATGCATTCAAGCAACATATTGTATTTCAGTTTTTTGTTGCAAATATATCACAACATCAAACCAATATGACCGTACAATAATTCATTTTGAGTGTCGTTATTTTAAAATAAAATCTGAAACAATGAACACATTTCAATGTACTGTACTGTTTGAAATTCAGTAATATGAGAGAATTGGTCATCTACAAGCAATGGGCCACAGAGGACTGTGTAATATGCCTGTCTCTAGATGCAACATATTCCAGATTTTAGCCAATCATGATTCAGGATATGAACCACCTAGTTAAGTGTATTCTGATGGATTTCATACTATTAAGCTTCTCTAAACTATTCTTACTAAATCTCTACCTCCTTTTCTGATATAACAGTAATTTTACCATTAGTCCACTGCTGTAATAAACACTGTACACACATCCCTCTTTCGAGCTCAGCTATATTTTTGTGTGCACCACATGTGCCACGTGTATTATTTCGGACCCGAACAGGGTCAAGGATGTTGGCGCGGTTCTGGCACCTTGCAGCCTTTCACTTTTCTCCCTTGATTTGAGATTATCTCATGACTTGGTCTCCAGGAGAGTTTGGTCAGACACTGGGTTGTGAGGTAGATATTGCAGGATTAAGCCAGGGACTTCTATTGCTGTATCCTTAGTACTGAGTTTGGGAAGCTGGTCCTAGAATTGCTGTGTCAGTTGTGGGTGCTTGTGTGTGTGTGTGTGGGTGGGTGTGTGTTAGTGTGTGGAAATGTTTGTCTCAGACTGCTTTTAGATTGTTTTCATTGAAGTTTACAATGCTATCAATAGCTTTCACAGTTACTGTAAGATCAATAAAGCATGTGTACATCTGAAACACAAGCAACACCTCAATATATGTTGCACCATGTACATAGCACATTGTATTTCAACTAACATATTTACTTATTTAGTGTCCCCAAACTCTGGGAAATCATTACTTCTCTTTCCATTTGCCTGTTGAAGGGAAAGTGCTGTTGACAGGAAGTTATTTACCTTATTAGCTCTTCATTATTTCTGGACCAAGCTAATAGGAGGTGGATATAACATAGATCACTGAGATTTGATTTTGAGTTTTTGGACCTTTGTAGGTATGTCCAAATTATTTTTGAAAATAATTTCAAATTACATTGTAATTGACCATTACAGCTATGGAAATGCATTGTAAAACCAGGGTACTGTGGTTAAACATGTAGTCGCCATCATTTTTGGGGGGCGTTTCAGTAACTTAGCATGTGAGCGTCTTTCAACAAAACCACAAAGATCCTTGAGTTCCAGAACAAAATATTTGGTCGTATACATGCGTTTTCGTGACTTTTGTCATTTCCGGAAGACTTTTGTTAAAACTGGATTCTACAAGCCCTTTTCATGGATTGCTCCTTGACACTCGGTCGCCTTGTTGCCATGGTCGCAGACATGTGGCATGTGAGAATGTGAATATGTATGTGTGTAGTGGGGGATTATTTGTAGTTAGAATGGCTATGATTGAAAGATACAGGTGCTGGTCATATAATTAGAATATCATCAAAAAGTTGATTTATTTCCGTAATTCCATTCAAAAAGTGAAACTTCTATAATGCATACATTCATTCCACACAGACTGATATATTTCAAGTGTTTATTTCTTTTAATTTTGATGATTATAACTGACAACTAATGAAAACCCCAAATTCAGTATCTCAGAAAACTAGAATATTACTTAAGACCAATACAAAAAAAGGATTTTTAGAAATGTTGGCCAACTGAAAAGTATGAACTTGAAAAGTATGAGCATGTACAGCACTCAAAACTTAGTTGGGGCTCCTTTTGCCTGAAGTACTGCAGCAATGCGGCGTGGCATGGAGTCGATCAGTCTGTGGCACTGCTCAGGTGTTATGAGAGCCCAGGTTGCTCTGATAGTGGCCTTCAGCTCTTCTGCATTGTTGGGTCTGGCGTATTGCATCTTCCTCTTCACAATACCCCATAGATTTTCTATAGGGTTAAGGTC
>JACXGI010007721.1:0-36160 GCA_016801175.1 Esox masquinongy
GTGTGTGTGTGTGTGTGTGTGTGTGTGTGTGTGTGTGTGTGTGTGTGTGTGTGTGTGTGTGCGCGCGTGCACTAACTGTTGGATGGACTTTTGCTTCTCTCATGCTCCCCAATTTTGTGATATCTAATTGTACCCATGACCCTGTCTAGTCACAGCAACTCAACACATCCTGGAGAGTTGAAGGTCACGGATCATCGAATCTAGACTGTGGTGGACAGCTTGTTTTTTTTTTTTGTATATCATCGTACAGTACTTTCATCACTTTTGATCCTATCTTTCTCTCTGCCTCTACTACTACTGTCTGTCGTTCTGCTCCCCCCCCCTCTCCAGTCTCTGATCACAGCCCATGACCAGTTCAAGGCCACCCTACCAGAGGCTGACAAGGAGCGCATTGCCACCTTGGGCATCCAGAACGAGATTCTCAAGATCGCTCAGACCTATGGCATCAAGCTGTCAGGAGTGAACCCCTACACCAACCTGTCCCCTCAGGACATCACCAACAAGTGGGACGCAGTGCGTAAAACCCTGACCTAGCGTAGACGACGTACAAGTCACGCGATTTGTTGTTCCGCGAATGACTGTAACGATTAGCATTCCTTCTGGGCTTTGTATTTTAGCCAACACGCTGTTAGGTTCTTATTTGCACGGGTTACTATCTGGATGAATAATGTCCCGTTTCCTCGTCGTAGGTGAAGCACCTTGTTCCTCTCAGGGACCAGATGCTGCAGGAGGAGGTAGCCAGGCAGCAGTCTAACGAGAGGCTGAGGCGCCAGTTCGCTGCCCAGGCCAACATAATTGGACCCTGGATCCAGACCAAGATGGAGGTATGGCCACTGGAGCTACAGAGTCTCCACACCCAAACACGCAAGGGCTCCTCAACCTGCTTCAACACGTGTTCCTAATTCAGACCATTTCTACAGTTGTGTTCATCATGCTGGTAACACCTGCTCATGTTTTCCCCTCTGTTGTAATCGTCTCGTTCCCTCCCTCCCTTCTCCCTCTCCCTCCCCTCTCACTCTGTAGGAGATCGGTCATGTGTCTGTGGACATCGCTGGGTCGCTCGAGGAACAGATGAACAGCCTGAAGCAGTATGAGCAGAGCATCATCAACTACAAGAGCAACATTGACAAGCTGGAGGGAGACCACCAGCTGAGCCAGGAGTCCCTCATCTTCGACAACAAGCACACCAATTATACCATGGAGGTGACACATAACACACAACCGCACAACAACATAACACACAACCACACCACAAAATAACACACAACCACACAACAACATGACACACAACAACATGACACACAACCACACAACAACATGACACACAACCACACAACAACATGACACACAACCACACAACAACATGACACACAACCACACCACAACAAACACACAACCACACAACAACATAAAACACAACCACACCACAACATAACCCACAACCACACAACAACATAACCCACAACCACACAACAAAATAACACACATCCACACAACAACATGACACACAACCACACAACAACATGACACACATCCACACAACAACATAAAACACAATGACAAAACAAACAACACAACCACACAACAACGTAACACACAACTGCACAACAACCTAACGCACAACTACACAATATCATAAACAACAAAATAGCACACAAGTACACAACATGACACACTACTACACAACAACATTACATAGAACTATACAACAACATAACAGACAACTACACCACAACATAACACACAACTACCCCACAGACAACAACGCACCAACTACACCGTAGAGGTGACAATACACACAACTATATAATGCACTGCAATACGAAAAAATACTACAAATCGCAGTAGTACTCAAAACGAACCATCGTCATCCCAGTCCCACCTAGATACAGGTTATAGACAATTTACTCCCTCAATGTTTATCTGCAGAAACACATACACTAAATATTACGGTATCCTAGATACTATTCATATTATACTATTTAGGTTCCCAACCTAAACTATGAACTGCATTAATGAAAAGCCCTGTTCATAACCAATGTTACAGGGCTACTCCAGTCTAGGCATAACAGCCACTCATACACACTAACACCTGAATGAGTATTACTATGCCAGTCCCTCTGTCCTCCGCAGCACATCCGTGTGGGCTGGGAGCAGCTCCTGACCACCATCGCCCGCACCATCAACGAGGTGGAGAACCAGATCCTGACACGCGACGCCAAGGGCATCAGCCAGGAACAACTTAACGAGTTCAGGGCCTCCTTCAACCACTTCGACAGGGTAAAACCGGGTTTATTGTACTTGTTTTTTTTCCTTCGATATTTACCTTTCATATCGCTGCCTCCGGCGAACGCCGATGGCTGACAGTTTTTAAGAATGCTTTACTTTCAATGGCTGCGATATGATAAATTTTACCTAACTTACTTGACCCCACTGACAGTTAGAGTGACTTTAGGACTGTACCTGTTAGCATGTAGCATTCACGTTATCACTGTGATCTTCATTGCTCGCTCATCCGGTCAAAAGTGTTAATGGTTGCACTTTCTCCCTCCGCAGAAGAGAAACGGCATGATGGATCCAGACGACTTCCGTGCCTGTCTCATCTCCATGGGTTACGATCTGGTGAGTGCCCTAGTTGCACCCTGGAGGTGACCTCTCGTTGACTTTCTGTCTGTTCCCGGATGTAAAAGGACTATAGTCTATTTCTTTAACATTTTTCAAAACATTGATATCACGCTGCCGTAGTCAAACGTGTGGTCCAACAGTTTGATGTGTTCCAATCTATTCTAAGGAGTTGTCCAATAGGGTGATGTCTTCTGATCCACTCTAATATCATGTCCAATAGGGTGAGGTGGAGTTTGCCCGTATTATGACCTTGGTGGATTCCAACAACACAGGCGTGGTCACCTTCCAGGCCTTCATTGACTTTATGACCCGCGAGACGGCCGAGACAGACACCGCTGATCAAGTCATGGCCTCCTTCAAGATTCTGGCCTCAGACAAGGTGAACTAGAACATTTTAATATGGCCCAGATCTCCCTTGAAACAGAAGTGTGATCTTTGACCACCGTTGACAACCCCCAAACGCAAAAATAACCCATGGAAATATATTTAAATATGTTGGCTGGATATATGTATTAAATATATGAAATACATTTCAAAACTGTATATTAAAATGAAAAATACTGTAATATATAAATCTATGCAATATTTATATATGTATAATTAGCAAACGCGCATTTCCGCGTGTTATTTATGCGTATGGGCTGGATAAATACAGGCAAATGCCTAAAACAAATGAATACATCAAGCCCGTGTCCTCCCTCAGCCCTACATCACAGTGGAGGAGCTGCGCAGGGAGCTGCCCCCGGAGCAGGCCGAGTACTGCATCAGCCGCATGACCAGGTACACTGGAGAGTGGATGTTAGTTAGCCACATTACGTTTGACCGAACAGAATTGAATGCAACGTGACCAGGTACACTGGAGAGTGGATGTTAGTTAGCCACATTACGTTTGACCGAACAGAATTGAATGCAACGTGACCAGGTACACTGGAGAGTGGATGTTAGTTAACCACATTACGTTTGACCGAACAGAATTGAATGCAACGTGACCAGGAGAATTGTTGCCTGCTGTGACACAGGCCTCTCTAGTAATACGATGTGTCTCTGTGACCAGGTACGTCGGAGCCGACAGTTCACCCGGAGCCCTTGACTACATCTCCTTCTCCAGCGCACTCTATGGAGAGAGTGACTTGTAAAGCCTCTCTCCTCCTCCTCTTCTCCCGTCATCTTTCCCCTCTTCTGTATGAAGAGAGCGACTTGGAAAACCCCATTTCCTCCTCCTTCCTTCCTCTCCCTCCTACGCGGAGAGGGTTTTGTACACCCCTTCCCCTCTTCCCCGCTATTCCCTCCATCTTCCCCTCAGTTCCCCCGGAGTTTCCTTCATTTTAAACCCTCCCCGATGTCGGTCACACTGCCCAGTGAGGATTAAAGAGCGGGAGGCTTTGTTCAGATCTGATTTCAGCGAGCTGTGTCCTTTTTTTTATTTTATTTTTTTTGATCCGGCTTGATATCTTGAAGTTTAACTGTCATCCCTTTCTCATCCGTCTCTCACCTGTACGTTTCCCCAAACTGAGCCTGACGGGCCAGAATACATGGTGTCACACAATCCGGTTGGCAAAATAAAGCCCGTAAGTGAGATCAATCAGACAGAGTGGGGTCCTGAATAAAAGGATGAAAGGAAGAATATAAAAATGCAAATACATGTTGCACTAGCTCGGTGAGCAGAGCCCCCCGCTCAACACATTTCCTCTAAGAATATTAAAATTAAATATATTATTAAATATTTTTTGTAGACGGGTTTAAAAGAAGTGTATGAAAAAGGTTGGTTGGTTGTGTATTTATGCAGATGCATGTTGTGTTTATAGTAAAAATGCTGTCCATGTTGAACGGTGGAATCCTCCCTATACCCCAAACCCTTCATATCCCTCCCTCAACCCCTTACAAACACCGGGCCCTTCCCATTTGTTCGTTACGTTCTCGCAATGTTTTCATCACGCTGGGATTTAATGTAGGGAGTCCCAAAACATACATGTTGAGTGATTATCCTACTAAGACTGTAGGCACTATGTCAGAAAGCCATGCCATCTCAATTTCACGTTCAACTCCACAGACAGAAAGACAGAGAGATGGAAGGAAAGACCGTACTTCTGCATTGTCAACCATTAATGTTATGTTAACATTAGTTGTTAATTATTAAATTTAGCCTCTGTAAACTATAGACCAAAATTGGGATTTTTTGGAATTACAAGGTGCCATTTTGGAGTAAGTTAATAATGTAGATGTCTATTATCTACCCCATAGAGCCCATAGGCCTAACAACCTAAGCAATGACCTGCTAGAGAGTTGAGGACACTGACAGGAAGGCTCCTTTTGATTGGAGGAAAGGGTGAGGACGCTGACAGGAAGGCTCCTTTTGATTGGAGGAAAGGGTGAGGACGCTGACAGGAAGGCTCCTTTTGATTGGAGGAAAGGGTGAGGACGCTGACAGGAAGGCTCCTTTTGATTGGAGGAATGGGTGAGGACGCTGACAGGAAGGCTCCTTTTGATTGGAGGAAAGGGAAGGGGAAAAGTCGCCTCTCTCTGTCATCCCTCCATCCCTCCATTGTCAATTTATCATCTGTACATATATTTTATATTATCATATGTTTGATATTTTATAAAATATTTCATATGTGCAGTCCAATCATGATGTGGTTCTCTGCTCGTGTGCATTTTAAGGGGAGAGAGAGACAAAGAGAGGTATTAAGTAGACCGACTGACAGGACATCAGTTAAAGTTCTGGAGATGAAGGAATATGGGTGAAGAGAAGGTGGTACCCCGAGGTTATGCCCGGGCTTTGTCCATAATGGCACCCAATTCCCCATACCGGTTCTTGTTAACAAAAGTGCACTACATAGGTATCAGAGTGCCAATTTTGGACAGAGCCCCACTGTGGCCTATCTGTATATGCAAGTAAACGTTTCGAATGTGGTCCAGTTCAAGGAGAGTGTGGCTACGCTCTCGGCCGACCTACCCCACAGACCATTGCCACACTGCCAGTGTCTGCCAACCACAGCATATGATAGAGACATCTAATGGCCAAGTGCTCTGTCGATGAATTGGCACAAAACCACTGGTTCATGCATTGGCTCTGCATTCAAGTTGCCCTGGATTGTAGCCATGTTTAAAACCGAACTAGACGATTTCATCCATGAATGAGGTATGGATTCGCTGACAGAGGGGACATAACTACAGCCTGTATGTTAAGGCTGTTTAATCCGTTTCCTGGATATCTACTGTCTTCTAGGTTTTCTCTCTAACCCCAAATCTATCAAAGCTATTCTAATAGCTGGATGTAAAGCAAAAACAGTTAGTCAGAAGTGGGTTTGGATAGAGTAGTGACAGTACGGTAGATCTCCAGGAACAGGGTTGGGCATCCCTGTTCTATGTTGTGCACTGAATAAGAACTTGTAAGAAGTAGGGAAGCCCACTATATAAGGAATAGGGGGTCATTTGGGACTGAGACAAAAGTTGTAACTCCCCTGTGGATGATTTCTATTTCTTCCTGGTGTATTCTCTATTATGAACTCATCTTCCTCCCCTTGTCCCCTCCTCCACTCTTATATTATGTCCCCCACTCCACAAGCTAGCTGCCTCACGATCCATTTCAAAGTTAAAGACTTACATCTTTGAGTAAATAAAAAGTAAAACTATATTAATATATTATGTTTTGTGTGTTAATTTCTCATTGATTAACCATAAAGGGTGTGGCAATACTGTATAAGTATAAACGCAACTAATCAAAAGTATGAAAAATGTCAAGGAAGGTTCCTATTAAAATGAAGAATTTTAAACACTGTGAAGAGGTTCAATCTGTAAAGTGTAAGATTTTTTATTTAGCATGAATGACATGGAGTTAAAGACAATTAAAGGCAACTAGTAAACACTGTTGGTTCAGTTTCTGTAATGGCAGAACACGTAAGTTCTGCCATTACAGATTTCCCGATGATTAAAATCTTTTGAAATACATTTGAAACACTAGTGCTCTGGCACTGAATGACCAATTTGCACGACTTGATTTGCCTCATCTACGGACAAAGATCACTCCAAGCCATAATTTTCTGAGTAGTACCTAAAACAAAATAGTCACTATTGAAAAATAAAAATTTGCTTGGACAGAATCCGCTGCATAAATGCCTATGAATAATTTAAGGATATTTGTCTGAATACGTAAGTACGTGTGACATTTCTTAAGTTTTTTTTGATAGATCTGCAAAAAAACTGAAAAACTTGTTTTTGGTTTTAATTATACCTGTTTTTGGTCTTTATCTTTTATGTTTTTGGTCTACCCTAATTATGGGGTAGTCTGTAGATTGATCAAGAAAAAAATATTTTTAATCCATTTTAGAATAATGGTGTAAGAATTGTGAAAACTGTCCGAATGCAGTGTACTGTATAGTTGCCCTGTTGGAAATGACCTTTAAATGTCAACTGCACTACAACATAGCTCTTTCCCACTGTGGATTCAATAACGCCTTAAAACGTACATCACTGAGAATCAACAACAAGAATACTATATAAAATAAACAGGCTCTGTCTATATGACATAAACAAAATGAGTATTTGGCATCTTTTTTTAAACTGTGGTTAACAAAACAAACATTTTTCAATGTCTCATCCATTGAACTTGAACTACAGTTCATCTAATAAAAACCTCTATTTCCAATTATATAATGTTATGCAAAAAGGGAACAGTTTTAGAAAAACATGAACAAAGGCAAACTATAAAACGGTTGATGCTGTGTTCATAATTAAACCAGCTCATCTTTCTGGTAGGCTACATGAACTCACATGTTCCTCATAATTACATTCATTTACACTACATCAGTGGTTCCTCATAGTTAGACCAAGGAAGGGATGGAACAAGATGATACTTGAGATTACATCATTGCTGAGCCTGGTTTTACCCCATACAGGTAGATGTACAGTCAATTTAAGTAAGCATTCGTGATTGCAATCCACCCTCCCACCCAGACTACATAAATACCTATGTGAGAACCTTGTTTGAGTTCTTTATTTTTACTGTTATTTAACCAGCTAAGACAACTCAGAACCAATTCTCATCAATGATAACCTGGCCAAAGGCATTTTATTGCAAGATGATGACAACACACAACATAAATAATGTAAAAAAGAAATCCCCCCAAAAGTATAATGTATACAGTTGAAAAGGCTAACGTAAAATGACACTACATTCAGAGAGACAAATACAGATTGTTGGAGATGTTAAGAAGTTAGTTAAGGTGGGCGGGGCATTTGCCTAATTGTTAGTGTAGTTAAGGTGGAGGGGACTTTGGTAATTGTTAGTGTTGTTAGTTAAGGTGGAGGGGACTTTGGTAATTGTTCGTCTAGCATTGTGTATGTGGCAAGGGCCAGTTGACCAGAGGGTAAAGGACACAGTAATGAGAATTAAAGGGGGGGGCTGTTGACGAAGAGGATAGTAGTGTGGTGAATTACATCTTATTTACGTAGGAGGTTTTAAGTGACAAGTCTATAGAATACAGTAGAATACAGTAGAATACAGTAGTCAATGATTGGCGGGACGGTCATTCTTATGCAGCAGTGTAGATAAAGGATGCCTTGTTGGGGAACAAAAACATATTCAGAATTCAACTTTGGATTAAAGGTGGGTGACGTGTACTGAATGAGAGTGAACAGTCAAGCCATATTCCAATGTGTTGACAATTTTCCTCTGTCCTTTTTAGGGTGAGGATACCTGAAGGCAGGCTGAGGTAGGCTCTTATTCAGGGTCATACATTAACTTCTGTTTTGTTTGGAATTAAGGAGTAGATGGTGGTTGAAGAAGGCTTTATTAAAGCTGTGTTGTGGGCTGGACAGCACAGTATTTTGTGAGAAGACAGTTGTATACATAACAGTGTCATCGTGGATGAGAAATTTACCAGCAGAGTCAGCCCAAGAATCAAACTTTGGGGAAGCAAGCAAGCAAGTTTATTTATATAGCACAATTCATACACAGAAGCAATTCAATGTGCTTTACAATGAAATGAAAAATATAAAAATTCAATGGAATAAAAACAGTCAGATTGTTACATATCTCTAACCACCCTCCAGGGGTACTCTCCACCCCGGTATCTCAATCTTGGATGAACCCGTCAGTCCCTTTGTCAGATAATCTTGGCATCGACGTCTTACCCGGCTGTCTCCAGGGGGACATTTATGCCATGTATGTACATGCATTTTATCCATCTCCGAAGCCTTTGTGATCTGAAAAACCCTGTGGGACTCAAAACAGTGGATTAACTGTTTGTCGACCAGTATTAAAAATATTCAGACAGCCTGGGCAGGATTGAGATTTAACGGTCATAGTCAAACTTGTTTACAACTTCGAAAAGAGGAAATACAGCAGCACCGTTCCAATCCAGTGTGGGATTACAGTTGTTTATAATGAGAAGTTAAACATGTTATTTTTCACAGGGGAACAGAAATGGACATGGCAAAAAAGGTTCCAGATCATGGAGCCCACCAAACTTTTAAGGGGCCTTTTAACACTTTCTGTACTTTGTTCACCAGTAGTGATGGCCATTCGAGGTTTCATGATTGTTTTTCTAGCAGCAGGATATTATGCCAGCAGCGCTAACTCAGATTTTGTTTTTCAAAATAAAAGCCATCATTGAAATATATAAGGCAATATAGTTAACAATCGAAACTGTCAATCTAGTCTGTCATTTTCTGTTTAATGTCCTTTCCAATGTCGTTCTTGTCTGTTCTTTTTTACAGATTGTTAACTAAATTGCCTTATAAATTTCAATCATGGCTTTTATTGTGATAAAGAAAATCTGAGTGCTGCCAGCATAATATCCTGCTGCTAAAATAACTCTAATGAAGCCTCGTTTGGCCATGACTATTCACCAGTATTATTTGAAACTGAGTGTACTCTAAGGGAGAACTCTACCACGGGAGAGATGAGAACGTCCCCATCCACAGGCAAAGGGCTTAAGTGGAGCGGATAGAGAGCTATATTTCCTTGGTGTCTAGGTCACCAACACACTAAAATGCTCCGCAAACACCCAGGGGTTGTGAGGAAAACGCTTCAGAGCCTCTTCCATGTTAGGAGGCGGAAAAGATCTGGCATGGTTGTCAAAACGTGTTGTATTTTTGGTTGTGTTCAGCTTTTTTTTATTCACGTCATGTATTTCAGGATAATTGGTTATGTATTTTGTGTGTGTGTGTTTGAGTGTTTGAGTGACTGAGGGCATGGGCATGTGTATGTGTATGTTGTTAAGGAACTTTCTTCCCCTTTTGGTCTCCAGTGTGAAAGAGGAGTTGAAGTGGTGAGAATGTCTGAAATGATCTACTCCAATGTAACCTTCATTCCGCATCGGAACCAAGACGCTGGGCTAAGAAGTAACGTTAATGAAGGTAAGTCTCTCTATATTATCCTTCCATTGTTTTTACACAAGTTTATAATAAGACATTTCATCACTGTGGCCATCTTCATCTTTTAAGAACTTTATCTGGTTAACATTATCTGGTTAACATTATCTGGTTAACATTATCTGGTTCACATAATGTATGAACCAAGTGCTGTCAGAGTAGAGAAAAGATATGTGAGACATATTTTGGGTTTGTGCAGTACATATAGTTGGCGACATTGGAGAATACTTGTGGGATAACTTAATTATATATAGTACAATAGTTTAGTTTTATTAATTGCATTGCATTTTTATTTCATACAATTGGGTCTATAGGGCTTCAACATTGTTATGAAGGATATGTATTGTAATTGTACAATGTAAAGTGTATGAGAAGTAATAAGAAAAATAGTATTATTTGTCAAACTGGCCATCTCACACTGTTAATCAACAATCCGTTTTGAAGTGTTTTCTTTGTTTTTCGTTAGTATTAGTAATAAATACATATACATATTTTTTAAGGTAAGTGAAATTAGATTATTAGATATTGTAGCTTTTGTTTAGTTACCATAAAAGCAGGTGAAGTAGTTTGTTGGGATATTCAGTCAAAGTACTGTAACTTACTGGAGTGAAAAAAATTTTTGTAGCGAAATATAGTGGTAAAGGAAAAACAAAGGCAATCCATCTCTTCCTTCCTCTTCCTGTAGTCATAGCAACGGAACACAAGGAGGATGTCATATACTCTGAGGTCAGAATTGGAGCTGGAGAGCAGACAAATGCTCAGAAAGGTGAGTTGTGTGTGAGTTTGTATGTATATATGTGCATTTTTCTTCCTGAACCACAAAATATCCCAACAGGGATAGCTAAAGAACTCTGATAGAACCCTTTTTTACAGTGTCAGTTGACTAGGTGTAACATTTAAGGGATATTTCAGTTTTTAGCATGTTAGACCAACATTTTCAATGTAGAAGCATCATCCAAGATAGTTGTTTAGGTCAATGTTCCTTTTCTGAGATGCATTTGTCTGAATAAAGCTACAACACCCAAAGTGGAAAAACTGATCTCCATTCCTTTTCCAGAAAGCAACCCCTCCTCTGGTGACCCCTCTGCCAAAGTGGGGTCAAAGGTTGTGACTCCTGAGAAAGGATCTGCTAGGGTCACTTTTGTGAGCCTGGTGTGTCTTTGTGTTGTACTGCTAGTCCTGTCCTTCGCTCTGGGAGTCCTCTGTGAGTACAGAACCATTTACCTGAATCGACCCTTTTCACTTTACTGAACCAAGCAGGGCTGTACTGTACTGGCCTGGTTACTAATCCAAAATTAGTATCTCCTGTGGTTTTGAATGTAGTGCAAAGCACGGGGGTGGTTACTGTCGGATGGAGGTGACTTTCCTCATTACGCTTCTTTCTTTCATCATGGTTGTTTGCCACTGATTGGCCCTCCAAGCGCAAGGCTGCGGAAAAGTACTTCCTGATTTATTAAGCAGTGTTACAAAAACCAAGACTGCTTTGCCACACGTGTTTCCCGCTGTTTGACTACCCCAACCACGATTAAAAAAGGCAATAAACGTGAATTGGACATGATGTTATAGGTTGGCTCGATAGTGTGAAACATCACAACCTTGATCTTGTGCCCTTGTCTTTGTTGCAGATGCAGAGGAGGCTCGGAATCGTGCTGTCTTTCACGAGATGAAGGAGAATCTAACAGGTCAAAAAAGATCTAGGAACCAGTATTTGCACCTCTCATAAGTGTCTGACAATGTCCTTGATATTGCTCTGTAAAGGGATAGTTTGTCAACGGGCAAAGGCTCATATACAAAAACCGTCTGATGGCCATCTCAGTTACATTCTCAAGGTTAGGTTTATAGTACAATTTAAAGTACAATATTGAAAAGACCAGTTGGTGAAAAAAAGGAAGATGAATTGAGCATTCAAGGCAGGGTTTTCCAAATCTCTCTTTGAGCCCACCCCCAGAAGTTTCACACCTGATATCATTAGTCAAATAATCACCAAGCTTTGATCAATTATATCAGGTGTGGTGCCGATGGAATGGTGGGTAACAACTGGCCTGAGATATGTATTGGTTGTAGTCCAGTCACTGAGCTTTTAGACTCTAAGCCCTCTTAATTCCCATCAAAAATGAATGCAGTTTCAGTCCAACTCACAAAAGCTGCCCCCTCCGCCCGTGATTTAGCATGAGGGAATGGGTAAACCACTTTGTCCACTTGGGGGGTTGATATCTCAGTCTCAATCAATACAATTACATCTATTGTCAGATCCTAAACTCATTGGTCAGACTCATTGCAAATGACATAGCTACATAGCTAACTGCCATCATCACTCTCCCTTTCCAGGGCAAGTACACTCACAAGTGCACTCGGATATGACAATGTAAAAACGTCAATTCTAGGGACACGGACTGCTTCATGTTTCAACTGCAGCCACTGTATATGTTCTCTTGGAAAGACTTTAAATGTGTGGGCCTGCCTTTGCTGCCAAAGACAAGAGACTGACAGTCAGTAATTACCTTGACATACAGTCCCTTAAGACTAAAAGCCAAAAAGCAAATTACATGTCAGACCTTTTCTCTCAGTGTGAACCATGTAGACCCCTCAGGTCATCATTGTCTGGTCTGCTAACAGTTCCCAGAGTAAGGACATAGGCAGTGTTTATTCATTATGTTGCATAGAGTTGAAACAAACTGCCAGAAAATCTTAGACTTGCTCCAACATTGACCACATTTAAATCTATACTAAAAACCTTAGTGTTTTCATCTGCCTTCTATAAAATTTTTAGGCATCTTAAATGTGAAGTTTTTATTTGTATGCTTTGGTCTTTTATGCTAAATTTATTTATATTATTTGTAAAATTTTTTCTAATGTAACGCACCTGTGTATGAAATGTGCTATACATATTAACTTGCTTTGCCTGAATTATGTTTGCCAATTGCCCTACATTATGGCTTGAGTTCAACAGAAATGTACACTGTCTTCATATCTGTTTGTAGTCCAGAGAGAGCTGTTATCCTCAGAGCTGCAACACTGTGAGAAGAACCTTACGGTAGTCAACAACCACCTGACAGCCATCAAAGGTCAGCTCTATTTACTTGTTTTATGTTTTACTTAATAAACAGACACTCTTATCTAGAGTGATTTACAGGAGCAATTGGGGTTAAATGCCTCGCTCAAGGATGTAACATCTCACTTTACATTTTTAATTCCGTTATGCATTAGCTAAAGCGACTGGCGTGTTTGATTGAGTTTAATTGAACTTGTATAATACGATGTGTGAGACAATTGCAAACAAGAGTAGTTTCTAAGCCCATTACTCCCTTTTAAGCCCATTTTAAAATGTTTGCTATAAATATTTAAACTCTATCACATTGTAGTGATGTTCATATGATATGTTAATAATGTATCATCTTAATCACCCACCAAGATATCAACCCCAATAAAAACACATGCAAAATGGAAAGATGACATTAAGAAAAGCATTTAACAAAATGTTTTAACAAAACAAAATTGCCTTCTAGGCAAATTTAAAAGTCATCAAATTCTGATTGTGTCTTCCCTCTCGACTAGCGATACGATGTGCCTCTGGCTGGGAGTTCTTCAATGGATCATGCTACTACTTCTCTGAAGACAAACTGACCTGGGAACAGAGTCAATATGCCTGCATCCATGACGGAGGACACCTGGTCATCATAGAAAGTCAGCAGGAGCAGGTATGGAGTAATGAACAGTAAGATAATGTACCATCAGGCATGGAGTAATGACCAGTAAGATAATGTACCATCGGGTATGGAGTAATGACCAGTAAGATAATGTACCATCGGGTATGGAGTAATGAACAGTAAGATAATGTACCATCAGGTATGGAAAAATTATGAACAATAAGATAATGGTAGGAAGTAATGATCAGTAAGATGACATAGAATCAGGTGTGGAGTAATGAACAGTACAATAATGTACTATTGGGTATGGAGTAACGTTGAACAGTACAATAATCTACCATCAGGTATAGAATAATGCAAGATAATGTATGATCAGGTACAGAATAATGAACACTAAGATAATGTACAGTTACGCATGGAGTAATGAACAGTAAGATAATTTACTCTCACACAAAGTGCAGACCCAATCAGGACAAATACTTTTCTGTTTAAAAGGCCTACAAATCAAAATTTTTTAAGTTAATTATCGAGCTGTAGATATAATATTTGTGGGATTTTCTCCTGGTGTTTCCTTCTCTGCATCATCTGTCTCTCCTCTAAAGGACTTCATAAGACAGAAAGTGGGAAACAGTGATGACAAAAGCAGCTACTGGATTGGAATGACAGACATGAAAGTGGAGAATATGTGGGTCTGGATTGACAATACACACCTTAATGACAACATCAAGTAAGGACATCTGGCACAACACATGCACACGGATAAACTAAAAAAACACTTTTGTATTATACTTGTGAAGATTTTAGAGGACCAACAATTGATTTTCCTTCTAGAAATTCCTAGGGGTGTAGATTTTGGAGGAGGTGGGGGTTCATGACCAATCCCCCCGAAATATTACAGGCAGGTCAAATGACTGCCCTGGAAAAGAGTGAAAATCCCGAAACCCATGACCCTGACACCCCAACGTGCAACACAAACCTACAAACCTACACCCTTCATATGCCCTTATACAGGGGTGGGCCTTTAACCTGTTTGTCTTCACCTGCCCTAATCCCTAACCAAAAACCATTAAACTCACCCTAACACCTAAGGTGTAAACCTAACCACTAATATCACAACCTACCCCTTAATATCACAACCTAACCCCTAATATCACAACCTACCCCCTAATATCACAACCTACCCCTTAATATCACAACCTAACCCCTAATATCACAACCTAAACACTAATATCACAACCTACCCCCTAATATCACAACCTAACCACTAATATCACAACCTACCCCCTAATATCACAACCTAACCCCTAATATCACAACCTGCCCCCTAATTGTAATGTAGCCATCTTCCTTGAGACGACCAACAAAATCTCCTAATTTTAAATTTGCTCCTCGCAGGTTAAGTAAAACAGCAACCTTCACACAGCCACACACACACACACACACACACACACACAGCCAAACATCCACACACAGCCATACACACACAGCCACACACACACACACACACACAGCCATAATCTGTCACCCTCACACAACCACCTTAACTCAATAGAATTATTACCTACAGCATATAGTTTTATAACCCATGTGTTTCCTTCTGTGGTTACATACAGTATGGAGTAATGGTTTATCTACTCGCTGTTCTAGGTACTGGGATCTAAACAATGGAACAGATGCCAGTGACTATCCAGAACCAAATGACTGGGCGTCATGTGAAGACTGTGCCCAAATGGGTCAGCGCTGTTCTGGTCAAATAAGTTGTTGGTTAGACAATGCATGTGATTTACAATCTAAGAGAATCTGTGAGAGTCGTGCAGCCAGACAATAATCCTACCTAAAGGAGGGTGATAAGCTATATATAACTGGTACTAGACTGGATGTTATTGAGAAGTATGTCATGGCCATTTCCCAGATGCATGTGGGACCGTAGTCAATGGAATATTTAATGTTTTTTAGGCGATGAATAGATCTGTCTTCAAGAAACCAAACCATTTTATATGATTTAGAATCCATGGGTATTTACTACATTTAAGCTTTTGTGAATGGAACTGGTGTTCCTGCTGCGGTCTTGTACTGTGCCTCTGTAGTTCTACCACATACAGTGGATATAAAAAGTCTACACACCCCTGTGAAAATGCCAGGTTTTTGTGATGTAAAAGAATGAGACAAAGATAAATCATGTCAGAACTTTCTCCACTCTTAATGTGACCTATAATGTTAACAATTCAATTGAAAAACAAACTGAAATCTTCGAGGGGGAAAAATGAAAAATAAAAACCTTACAATAACCTGGTTGCATAAGTGTGCACGCTGTCTAATAACTGGGGATGTGGCTGTTTTCCGAATTACATTCAAACTCATGTTAAATAGAAGTCATTACACACCTGCCATCATTTAAAGTGACTCTGATTAATCACAAATAGAGTTCAGCTGTTCTAGTAGGATTTTCCTGACATTTTCTTAGTTGCATCCCAGAGCAAAAGCCATGGTCCGCAGAGAGCTTCCAAAGCATCAGAGGGATCTCATTGTTGAAAGATATCACTCAGGAGAAGGCTACAAAAGCATTTCCAAAGCATTAGATATACCATGGAACACAGTGAAGACAGTCATCATCAAGTGGAGAAAATATGGCACAACAGAGACATTACCAAGAACTGGACGTCCCCCCAAAATTGATGAAAAGACGAGAGGAAAACTGGTCAGGGAGGCTTCCAAGAGGCCTACCGCAACATTAAAGGAACTGCAGGAATTTCTGGCAAGTACTGGCTGTGTGCTAAATGTGACAAAAATCTCCCGTATTCTTCATATGAATGGGCTATGGGTAGGGTGGCAAGACGGAAGCCTTTTCTTACAAAGAAAAACATCCAAGTTTGCAAAAACAAACATCAAGTCTCCCAAAAGCATGTGGGAAAATGTGTTATGGTCTGATGAAACCAAAGTTGAAGTTTTTGGCCATAATTCCAAAAGGTATGTTTGGCACAAAAACAACACTGCACATCACCCAAAGAACACCATACCCACAGTGAAGCATGGTGGTGGCAGCATCATGCTTTGGGGCTGTTTTTATTCAGCTGGAACCGCCTTAGTCAGGGTGGAGGGAATTATGAACAGTTCCAAATACCAGGCAATTTTGGCACAGAACTTTCAGGCATGCGTTAGAAAGCTGAAGATGAAGAGAAAGTTCACCTTTCAGCATGACAATGACCCAAAGCACACATCCAAATCCATAAAAGCATGGCTTCACCAGAAGAAGATTAACATTTTGGAATGGCCCAGCCAGAGCCCAGACCTGTATCCAATTCAACATCTGTGGGGTGATCTTAAGAGGACTGTGCACAGGAGATGTCCTCGCAATCTGACAGATTTGGAGCGCTTTTGCAAAGAAGAGTGGGCAAATATTGCCACGTCAAGATGTGCCATGCTAATAGACTCCTACCCAAAAAGACTGAGGGCTGTAATAAAATCAAAAGGTGCTTCAACAAAGTATTAGTTTAAGGGTGTGCACACTTATGCAACCAGGTTATTGTGAGTTTTTTATTTTTCCCCCTCAAAGATTTCAGTTTGTTTTTCAATTGAATTGTTCACGTTATAGGTCACATTAAAAAGTACTGACATGATTTATCTTTGTCTCATTCTTTTACATCACAAGAACCTAGCATTTTAACAGGGGTGTGTAGACTTTTTATATCCACTGTAGCTAGATGGATGTGACAGATCCAACTGAAATGAAGAGCTTTTCTAGTTACAGCATGTTCTTTCTGATATTTAGTATTATAGATTGTTTTGTATTATTTTAATTAAATTACCTGATCAATGATTTCCTAGTCTGTTTGAACTTGGTAATAACAATGTGAGTACATTTTTCAATGTAATCATTTTTTGCTATATCTATATTAACCCTTCTGTTCCTCACTCAAAACCTTCCTTTTTGACCAGTGGCGTCGTTAGCCCTGGGCACCCGGGGCTATAGCCCCGGATCTTTTATGAATAGCCCTGGATCTCAAATGGACCAAAAATAATAATAATAAAAAATAGCCCCTGATCTATTCATCTATAATTTCGATCGCACATTATGACAATGTAGACGTGTAGGCCGCTAGCGTGTACATCGAAATTTTGCGCGTGTAGATTCAAAACCCTGTACTTTCTGTCCTAGGTGGAGCGGGAGGGTTAGCTAAGCCCCGAATGTATTGTGATCCTAGCAACGCCTCTGTTTTTGACTTTTTTGGAAAGGAAAGTATAAGGTGCAGTGGTCTCTTAATTTTTTCCGGAACTGTATATCCGTTGGCAGAAATGCCATCCAGGACCACCATGACACCCATTCATTCTGAATTCATTGTCATTTATTCTCCATTTACTCCTATTCTTTCCACACTGACTCCCACTAAATCACCTTCATTAATTCCCCATTGACTTCAATGAGTTCCTCATAGACCCCAATTAATTTCCCATTGACCCCCATTCATTCCCCGTTTACTTCTAGAGTCGCATTGAATCCCCATTGACTCCCATTATTTTCCCATTGACCTCCATTAATTCCTCATTGGTCTCCATTCATTCCCCATTGACTTCTATGAATTTCACATAGACTCCCACTGAATCACCATTGACTCCCATTCATTCCCCTTTGACCTCAATTCGTTCCCCATTGCCCCCGATACATTCCCAATTAACTTCTGTGTTCCCCATAGTCTCCCATTGAACAACCATTGACTCTCATTCACTACCCATTGACCTCCATTCATTTTCAATACGTACCTCCATTCAATCCCCATTGACATCTATGCATTCCTCATTGACATCTATGCATTCCCCATAGACTCCCATTAAATCACCATTGACTTCCATTCATTTCTCATTGACCTTCATTCATTCCCCATTGACCTCCATTCATTCCCCTTTGACTTCCATGCATGTACCATAGACTCCCATTGAATCACCATTGACTCCCATTCATTCTCAATTGGATCCCATTCATTATCCACAGACTTGCATAAATTCCCCATTGAACTCCATTCATTCCCTATTGACTTCCATGCGTTTCCCACAGACCCCGATTTACTCCCCATTAACTTCTATGTGTTCCCCACTGACTCCCATTCATTCCCCATTGACTCCCATTCATTCCCCATTGACCTCCATTCATTCCCCATTGACCTCCATTCATTCCCCATTGACCTCCATTCATTCCCCATTGACTTGCATGCGGTCCCCATAGACCCCAATTAATTCCCCATTGCCCCCATTCATTCCCCACTGACTTCTATGTGTTCCCCATTGACTCCTGTTGAATCACCATTGACTCCCATTCATTTTCCATTGGCCCCCGTTCATTCTCCATAGACTCACATTCATTCCCTTTTGACTTCCATGAATTTCATATGGAGCCCCATACATTTGCTGATGCCACTGTTAGGCAGATCAGCTTGAAACGTTGTGGAGGCCTTCCTGCCATAGTTCTGAACCTATATATTAAGTTTGGTTGCAGTAGGCCTCACTATCTTGCATAAATTAGCATTTGAATTTAGACCATGCCCACAATAATTTTAATTGGCTCATATCAGCCATTCTTTTAAAGATATCAACAATCCTTATACTGAATCCTTAGACACTTGACCCAAGATGACATATACCGAGCGGCATGAAGATCGGCGCATAGTTCTAGTTGAAGATAACCTTTTTGTGTTTTAAAAAAAATTAAAAATGGCAGACTTTGTGTTCCTGAGGCAAATATGTTCCATAGGTGAAGATGGACCTGTGAGCCGAATTTCAGACCTCTAAGTCAGACCTGCATTAATTCCCCTTTGACCTTCATTCATTTCATATGGAGCCCCATGCATTTGTTGATTATAGCAGCACCATCAGGCCGATCATCTTGAAACTTGGTGGAGGCCTTCCTGCCAAGGGCTTGAACCTATATACCAAGTTGGGTTGCAGTAGGCTTCACAATCTTGCATTAATGAACATTTGAATTGAGACCATGCCCACAGGAATACTCACTGGCTCATATTAGCCATTTTGTTAAAGATATCAACAATCCTTATACTGAATTTAGATGATATATACCAAGCGGTGTGAAGATCAATGCAGAGCACTAGTTGAAGATAACTTTTTAGTGTTCAGACACAATTCAATATGGTGTAAAATCCAAGATGGACTTAATGGGTTCTTGCGGCAAATTTGTTCCTTAGGTGAAGAGGGACCAGGGTTTGAATTACGAGGGGGATGGGGGGGTTTGACCTTCCTAATTAAGACTTGGGCCCCCCAAAAAAGGTAAAAACAACAGGGCAGGGGGGTCAAAATATTTGTATACCGTTCTTAGCTGTAATCGTATTACAATATATTTACCTTATTCATGCCTGGAAGAATCTTGTAATATGATTTCAGACACCCCTAAAGTGGACCACACCATTTCTTAACCTTTACGTTAGTCTCATTTGCCTGTCTCACTTGACCTCACTTGCAACGTCGCAGTGGATTTTTTTAATGAAAGCCCGCTCTACTACAACAGGTACCTATTCATTCATTCAATATATGGTTGGCGATACACAGAAATTTTGACTTCATGACAGAGACAATTACACAGAGTTGCCTATTATACTGCCATAGACTCAACATTTCTGTGTATCGCCGACCTAATATTGAATTAATTAATATGTCTTCATAGTTTCGGTTTACCTGTTGTAGTGGGGTGGGGGGCTTAAATTAATGATACACAATAGATGTGTGAGTGACGAACCGCAAATTCCTGGCAAAAGTTGGACAGATTTTGTGCTAGTAAGATGTGTTGTGATGCACTCTCTCCCTTCAAGGGAGTCCCGTTAAGCTAGCATGTTTAAAAGTAATTTACTGTGGCTTAAATGCATGGAAATGTAACAATTCCTGAGCAGGGAACCGACCGATAGGGGAGAGGGGGCCCCAAATAAAATTTTGCTTAGGGTCCCCAAAAGGCTAGAGCCAGCACTGTCCCTGAGTATTGCCATTGGTTGTGGTCGGCGAAAACGGTCGTTCTGTATAATCTGTCAGAGATTTCCCCTCATTTGCATATTTTCTGACTGGCTGTGCATGGCTTGGCATTTCATCTCAGGAGAGTCAACCTAATCCACTGTAGTCAATTTTTTAAGATAAGACTGATTTGATAGAATCTTTTGCATCAGGCTACTTTGAAAACTGAAACATTAGCCTAGCTGCTACTTAAAGGCATAGACCACCCAAAAATCTGTTAATAAAGATCTGAACAACAACACTATTGTGGAAGATAAAACACATAAAAAAGGTAGATTTTTTTTCTACATGTCTTTACATTTTAAAATGACAATATGATCTAGACATAAGATTATAAAATGCATTTGATATCATTGATAGGGACACACAAAGGGGTATTCATTTTTAGTCAATAGTTACCAACAAAATACTTTACAATTGGATTCTTTGAATTATACAATACACGGAAGTCCTTAAATGTGTTTGAATTTAACTTGAAAATGCCTGGAAGAACTTTATTTACAACTTTCCAAAGTTCAAGCCAAAGTTCAACTGTACAGGCATAGTGTATACATATATACAGTGGATATAAAAAGTCTACATACCCCTGTTAAAATGCCAGGTTCTTGTGATGTAAAAGAATGAGACAAAGATAAATCATGTCAGAACTTTTTCCAGTTTTTCCAGTTTTTCAGTTTGCTTCAATCCTGAAAATTTCAAAGACGGCGGTTCATAAGAACAAGAACAAGCAACAGATATTGGGGACAAAAAAACTACAGACTGGCAGAGGGCGAAAACGACTGTCCACTGACTGAGATGACCGTCCACTCATTCAAATTTCACTTAACAACCGTAGGATGACATCAAGTGATCTACAAAAAGAATGGCAAACAGCAGCTGGGGTGAAGTGCTACGACGAGGACGGTTCGAAACAGGCTCTTAGGGGCAGGGCTGAAGTCGTGCAAAGCTAGAAAAAAGCCCTTCATCAATGAGAAGCAAAGAAGAGCCAGGCTGAAGTTTGCAAAAGACCATAAGGATTGGACCGTAGAGGATTCTTCTCTGACAAGTGAAGTTTTCAGCTTTACCCAACACCTGGTCATCTGATGGTTAGACGGAGACCTGGAAAGGCCTACAAGCCACAGTGTCTCGCACCCACTGTGAAATTTGGTGGAGGATCAATGATGATCTGGGGATGCTTCAGCAAGGCTGGAATCGGGCAGATTTGTCTTTGTGAAGGACGCATGAATCAAGCCAAGTACAAGGTTATGCTGGAAGAACACCTGCTTCCTTCTGCTCTGACAATGTTCCCCAACTCTGAGAATTGGTATTTCCAGCTGGACATTACTCCATGCAACACAGACAGGTCAATCAATGTGTGGATGCGGGACCACCACATCAAGACCCAGTCATTGCCAGCCCAATCTCCAGACCTGAACCCCATTGAAAACCTCTGGAATTTGATCAAGAGGAAGATGGATGGTCACAATCCATCAAACAAAGCCGTGCTACTTGAATTTTTGTGCCAGGAGTGGCAAAAAGTCACCCAACAGCAATGTGATAGACTGGAGGAAAGCATGCCAAGACACATGAAAGCTGTGATTAAAAATCTGGGTTATTCCACCAAATACCGATTTCTGATTTCTTCCTAAGTTAAAACATAAGTATTTTGTAGTTGAAAAATGAATATGAATTTATTTTCTTTGCATTATTTGAGGTCTGAAAACAATACATCTTTTTTGTTTATTTTGACCAGTTGTTATTTTCTACAAATAAATACTCTAAATGATAATATTTTTATTTGGAATTTAGGATTTGTGTTGTCAGTAGTTTATAGAATAAAACAAAACTGTTCATTTTACTCAAACACATACTATGAATAGTAAAACCAGAGAAACTGATAATTTTGCAGTGGTCTCTTAATTTTTTCCAGAGCTGTATATACAGAAGGAACAGAAGGGTTAAAATTAAGAGACCACGGCAAATTGAACGCTTCTGTTCCTCACTCAAAACTTTTTTGGAAAGGAAAGAAAAAGGTGCAATAGTCTCTTAATTTTTTCCAGAGCTGTATATAGACTGATCAGCAATAACGTTATGCCCACCTGCCTAATATTGTGTAGGTCCCCCTTTTGCCACGAAAACAGCCCTGACCCGTCGATGCACGGATTCCACTAGACCTCTGATGGTGTGCTGTGGTATCTGGCACCAAGACGTTAGCAGCAGATCTTTTAAGTCTTGTAAGTTGCGAGGTGGGACCTCTATGGATCGGACATGTTTGTCCAGCAAATCCCACAGATGCTCGATTGGATTGAGATCTGGGGAATTTGCAGGCCAAGTCATCACCTTGAACTCGTAGTTGTGTTCCTATAAACCATTCCTGAACCATTTTTCCTTTGTGGCAGGGTGCATTATACTGCTGAAAGAGGACAATGCCATCAGGGAATACCGTTGCCATGAAAGGGGGTACATAGTCTGCAACAATGTTTAGGTAGGTGGTACATGCCAAAGTAACATCCACATGAATAGCAGGACCCAAGGTTTCCCAGCAGAACATTGCCTAAAGCATCACAGAGCCTCCGCTAGCTTGCCTCCTTCCCATAGTGCATCCTGGTGCGGTGTGTCCTCCAGGTAAGAGCCGCAAACGCACCCGGCCATCCACGTGATGTAGAAGAAAACGTGATTCATCAAACCAGGCCATCTTCTTCCATTGCTCCATGGTCCAGTTCTGATGCTCACGTGCCCATTGTAGGTGCGTTCGGCAGTGGACAGGAGTCAGCATGGGCACCCTGATGGGTCTGCGGCTACGCAGCCCCATACTCAACAAATTGCGATGCACTGTGTGTTCTGACATCTTTCTATCAGTACCAGCATCAACTTTTGCAGCAATTTGAGCTACAGTAGCTCGTCTGTTGGATCAGACCACACGGGCTAGCCTTCGCTCCCCACATGCGTCAATGAGCCTTGGCCGCCCATGATCCTGTCACCGGTTTACCACTTTTCCTTCCTTGGACCTTTTTTGATAGGTACTGACCACTGCAAACCGGGAACACCCCGCAAGGGCTGCTGTTTTGGAAATGCTCTGGCACAGTTGTCTAGCCATCACAATTTGGCCCTTATTAAAGTTGCTCAGATCCTTACGCTTGCCCATTTTTCCTGCTTTTAACACATCAACTTTGAGGACAGGATGTTCACTTGCTGCCTAATATATCCCACCCACTGACAGGTGCCATGATAACAAGATTATCAATGTTATTCACTTCACCTGTCAGTGGTCATAATGTTATGGCTGATCAGTGTATATACAGTGGATATAAAAAGTCTACACACCCCTGTTAAAATGCCAGGTTATTGTTATGTAAAAGAATGAGACAAAGATAAATCATGTGAGAACTTTTTCCACTTTTAATGTGACCTATAATGTGAACAGTTCAATTGAAAAACAAACTGAAATCTTCGAGGGGGAAGAATTAAAAATAAAAACCTTACAATGGTCTCTTAATTTTGGTGCAGTGGTCTCTTAATTTTTTCCGACACTGTATGCACAATGCTTTATGATCTTTTTTGTGTAGTACAATTCTTTCTGCTTGTCTTTTCCGCAAGAATGCTTACTTAGCTGCAACTCATGGCAGTTTCTTGTAAGTCTTCTTGCGGTTGAAGTGCATCATTTGGTGTCAGATGACTGCTAGATTCTGAGCAGGCATATTATTGAATATAAGTGCTATTTATCAGATGAAGACAGCTTTTGGCTATATTTTTTCGCTATCAAAGAACTTGTTAAAAATATTTTTTTTCAGAGGTAGTGCCACTTCCCAACCATGGTGGCCGAACTGAGCCAAAAATAATAATAAAATTATTTGTAATGTAATAGTAATAAACATTATAATTTAATTGGTAGGGCCTGCAATAATTAAGAAGTTTAAAGCAACTGGATATGTTAACAATCATCCAGGAAGAAGACATCTGTATTGATCCCACGCACGGTGAATACGATTGGGTCACGTGGCCAAATAATCTCCAAGGATCTCAGCTGGGTTAGGGTTAGAATTGCAGACATTAATTTTGTGGTCAGAAAGTCTACAAAACTATTATCAGATGGCACCTATATAACCACACATTGTTTGTGAGGGTTTCCATAAAAACGCATTTGCTGTCATCAAACAACAAACTTAAGTGCCTTCGGTTGGCCAATCATCACTGGACCTTTTAAACAGGGTTATATGGTCAGATGAGACCAAAATAGTATTTTTTGTAAACAAACACCAAAGGTGGGATTGTTGTAGACAGAAAATAAGCCATGCAGAAGAGTACCTGATCACCTCTGTGAAGTATGGTAGTGGACCTTTGATGTTGTGGAGCTGCTTGAAAGACACAATTATTATTTCAATTACAAATATTTTTAACCTTTATTACGTTTCCTTTTCATTTTGCTATATGTCCTATTCAAAGTCATTTCATGTTATATTTTCATGGAAAAGGTTAGTGACCCCAAACTTTTGAAAAGTAGTGTGTATTTGAGAAAAATGTTGGTTTTATGATTAGACTTTCTTTCAATTGTTCTCCTTCACTTAAAGGTTTGATTTTCATTAATATTTTGAATGAAACATGAAGAGGACAAAAACACAAATATTATTTTTCACTGTCCTTTTTCCTCATATTTCCTAAGGGTGCCAATATTAGAGGAAGGCACTGTAACAAAACACAAAAACATACTTATGTGTTATTATTATTTTTTCAGATCAACGATTGATTTTCCATGTTAATGTTTCCTAAAATGGGGGTGGGGTGTCCTCTTTCTGGAGGCTATAGGGTATGTAGGATTTAGATTTTGAAGGTGTTGAATTTAGTGAAGAGAACCAGTGATTCTGGTGTTGCCTTGTACTGTTCCTCTGTAGTTCCACTGCATAGCCAGCTGGATGAGCCAGATCCTACTTAAATGAAGAGCTTTTCCAGTCACAGAATATTCTGAACTTAATTTTGTTAGTGTTTGTTAGAACTTTGTTATAACAATGGGAGTACATTTTTTGATGTAATATTTTTTTGCTAGATTTATTTTTAAAGCAAATTTAAACAATAGGAATTGATTACATCAGTAAGTGAAAGAAAGTAAACATGTAAATTTTTTATAATAAATCTCTTAGTAATTCCTTTACAATTTCAAATCAACATTTATCATCACATTTGGCAAATACAACATGACCTGGTGAACAATTAACCAATGATATAGAAAACGAAAAGACAATAGTTGTCTTAAAATAGTACAATAACAAGGCCATATTCAGAGGGTAGTACCAAGTCAGTTTGTGAGTTTCCACTTTACTTCCTGGTTTGTTAAAATCTTCTGTGGAGCTTAACAACATGTGGCCTGATCACAGATCGACCAACAAATTATAGAAAACAAAATGATGGGGAAGCGATTGTACATGGTGCCATAGAAATGTATTCAGAACCCTGACTAATTATCTCAGATTGCTCAGCTAAAAATGGTACATTGAAATTTTGTTCCCTTTGATATCTCATAATAAAACATTAAACCTCAAGACAAATTATTGTAAGATGGTTTTATGTAAACAAATACTTTTATTCAACTCCTGTTCTGTCGAAGCTCCCATTTCATACAGATCAAAGAAATTGATATTTGGAAAAGGTTACAAAAGAATATCCAAGTGTTTACATTTCCCAGTGAGCAGAGTTGGCGGGAGCTGCATCACACCACCTAGTCACTGCCGAAGAAGTCTGGACTTCCAAACTAAGTTCTCAAAAATGTGTACAGGTGCCCTCTTTCCTGCATGGATTAAGCAATGTAGGGGATGGTCCTTACTGCCAATTATTGCAGAACACAGTCAAGACAATCCGGGAGAATTGTCAAGGAAGTAAGGACCACATAGAGAGCATCTACAAGGAAGAATGGGAGGAATTGCCTAAATCCATGTGTGTAAAGCTGGTACTGTAGAGTTATATTTAAGAAGACTTAAATCTGTGATCATTCCAAAGGTGCTTATATGAAAGTGCTGCATAAAGGATAGGAATACTTATGTACATTCAGAATTTAAAATATATATTTTTTCAATGAATTGACAAAGATTTCTGAAAACTTTGCTTCCAAAACACCATAATACAACAGAATGTAGACAAATCAAAGGGGTTTCAATACTTTCTGTAGGGACTGTATATTCTAACCTTTTTCCTCATTGGGACTGAAATGTCAGTGATGGCTTTTTCTGCGGTATCTGTTCAATTTTGTTATTGTGTTTTTATGAATATGTTCTAGTTTGTCTGTTATGTTTAGCAGGATAATTATATGTGTGCTTATTTGTGTGTGCATGTCTGTGCTGTCTTGTGACCTTCTTCCTTTTCTGGTCCCCATTATGGGAGCCGACTTGAAGCAGTGATAATGTCTGATGAAATTGTCTACTACAATGACCAAGTCCATTGTCACCAAAACAAAGTTGCTGGGGCAAGAGGTGATGCTTTTAAGGGTAAGTCTCTCGTCATTTTCTCATTTTCTTTATGTACAATCAAACAACAGTGGTTCACAAGGATCTGAACAACAAAGTTATTGTGGAAGATAAAACACATGCAAAAAAATAGTTCATTTATTTCCACATGCCTATACATTTTAAAATGACAATATGATATCAACATAATATTTTAAAATGTATTTGAAATCGATAGGGACTTTTCATTTTGGTCTGTACACTTAAGATCTTTGAATTTTACAGTGCACTCAAGTCCATAAAAGTATTTGAATTTAACTTGCTTACATCCATATGAACTTATTATTTACTACTTTCCATAGGCCAAAGTAACACTGTACAGGCATATACATGTGTATATACAGGGTGAAAATATATTATGGCGTCCTTTGCCATCAGCTCAACATATTTGGGGGTACTTTAAAGGAAAGATACAGTATCTCATAGAAGTGAGTACACCCCTCACATTTTTGTAAATATTTGATTATATCTTTTCATGTGACAACACTGAAGAAATGACACTTTGCTACAATGTAAAGTAGTGAGTGTACATCTTGTATAACAGTGTAAATTGGCTGTCCCCTCAAAATAACACAACACACAGCCATTAATGTCTAAACCGCTAGCAACAAAAGTGAGTACACCCCTAAGTGAAAATGTCCAAATTGGACCCAAAGTGTCAATATTTTGTGTGGCCACCATTATTTTCCAGCACTGCCTTAACCCTCTTGGGCATGGAGTTCACCAGAGCTTCACAGGTTGCCATTGGAGTCCTCTTCCACTTCTCCATGACAACATCACGGAGTGGATGTTAGAGACCTTGCGCTTTCATTTGAGGATGCCCCACAGATACTCAATAGGGTTTAGGTCTGGAGACATGCTTGGCCAGTCCATCACCTTTACCCTCAGCTTCTTTAGAAAGGCAGTGATCGTCTTGGAGGGTTGTTGGGTCGTTATCATGTTGGAATACTGCTCTGCGGCCCAGTCTACGAATGGAGGGGATCATGCTCTGCTTCTGTATGTCACAGTACATGTTGACATTCATGCTTCCCTTAATGAACTGTAGCTCCCCAGTGCCAGCAGCACTCATGCAGCCCCAGACCATGACACTCCCACCAACATGCTTGACTGTAGGCAAGACACACTTGTCTTTGTACTCCTCATCTGGTTGCCGCCACACACGCGCTTGACACCATCTGAACCAAATATTTTTATCTTGGTCTCATCAGACCACAGGACATGGTTCCAGTAATCCATGTCCTTAGTCTGCTTGTCTTCAGCAAACTGTTTGCGGGCTTTCTTGTGCATCATCTTTAGAAGAGGCTTCCCTCTGGGACGACAGCTATGCAGACCAATTTGATGCAGTGTGCAGCGTACGGTCTGAGCACTGACAGGCTGACCCCCCACCCCTTCAACCTCTGCAGCAATGCTGGCAGCACTCATACGTCTATTTCCCAAAGACAACCTCTGGATATGACACTGAGCATGTGCACTCAACGTCTTTGGTCGACCATGGCGAGGCCTGTTCTGAGTGGAACCTGTCCTGTTAACCCGCTGTATGTTCTTGGCCACCGTGCTGCAGCTCAGTTTTCGGGTCTTGGCAATCTTCTTATAGCTTAGGCCATCTTTATTTAGAGCAACAATTATTTTTTCAGATCCTCAGAGTTCTTTGCCATGAGGTGCCATGTTGAACTTCCATTGACGAGTATGAGGGAGTGTGAGAGCGATAACACCAAATTTAACACACCTGCTCCCCATTCACACCTGAGACCTTGTAACACTAACGAGTCACATGACACCGGGGAGGGAAAATGGCTAATTGGGCCAAATTTGGACATTTTCACTTAGAGGTGTACTCACTTTTGTTGCCAGCGGTTTAGACATTAATGGCATGGAGTTATTTTGAGGGGACAGACAATTTACACTGTTATACAAGCTGTACACTCACTACTTTACATTGTAGCAAAGTGTCATTTCTTCAGTGTTGTCACATGAAAAGATATAATCAAATATTTACAAAAATGTGAGGGGTGTACTCACTTCTGTGAGATACTGTATATTAGATATTATACAGCTCCGGAAAAAATTAAGGGACTGCACCTTTTTCTTTCCTTTCCAAAAAAGTTGAAAAGGAAAGTTTTGAGTGAGGAACAGAAGCGTTCAATTTGCAGTGGTCTCTTAATTTTAACCCTTCTGTTCCTCACTCAAAACCTTCCTTGTCGACTTTTTTGGAAAGGAAAGAAAAAGCCTGTATGTTGTTGTGTAGTGAATGCTAGCCTTGTGAACCAGCCTGATCAAGCAAGCTTACATTTAAAAGCTACACATACCTCGTGTACCAGCCTGATCAAGTAAGCTCACATTTAAAAGCTGCACATATCAATCTGGTTGTACTGAGATTCATATCAAATGGGATAGGATATACCTTAAATCAATCAAACCAACAAGCCAATGCGATGTAGTAGCAAAGCTCCACATTTCACAACAACAAAGCCTTTAACAGATATATAGAACAGGTTGAAAACACCTTTAATAAAGACAACAGTGTGCTGAAAATGTTGTGGTCTAATCCCCCAACATTTTGTCATTACATTGTAGTTAATGTGAAAGAAAAAATTGTGTTATAATGTGTTGGTCAAATCATTGCAGCCAATGAGATTTAAAAATGTAACATATAATGAATTGCTGTTTTATTCCTTTGCAGTTTATCTGGAAAAAATATATAAATAGATATAAAATGATGATTGTCTCATTGCAGCAAATGACAAAGAAAAATCTCATATATGAGGTCAACACAGACAATGAGAAAGTCAAATGTCATAAATAAGATGTGTGTTCTATACTTTGATTTGTTCAATGAATTGCAGTCACTGAGGAAGAAAAGCTATATATAATATTTCAAAAATAGTGTCTTGTCTAATGTTATTAAAAAAATCCACATTGATTTTCAAATGTAGTCGTATATATTTATATACAGAAACTCTCTATCCGTAAGTACAGGCATGTTATTTTTTGTCAATTACTCATGTTTAAACTCATATAACTGGGGCTCAAATAACTTTGCTGAGGTTGCAAGTCATTGCTGCTGTAGAAATTGCAAAATACAACAATATTCTATTGCGAAATACAACTTTTACTTACCAATAGATTTAGTGCCCAGTGCACACCCTGACTGACTGCCTACCAGGTTTCTGACCTACCTGCCTCTCTCTCCCTCATATCCCCAAGTGGGGTCAAGGGGAGGGTCTCGGAGTGTTACCATGGTGACACTGGCATGTCTCTGGATTCTACTGTTTTGCCTGGCTACTGCTTGGGTAGTGCTCTGTGAGTATAGAACTACATCACTGTTCTGACCCTTTTAACACTTCAGTTTTGATATACTTTGCTGGCCTGGTTACTCATCTATCATAGTTTCTGGAACCCTGCTGAAAAAGACAAAATATCCAAGCCAGCCGTTTCTAGTACATTTCAGGTTAGCTCAATAGTGTGAAATGCATGAAGAAAAACAAATCATGCCTGTTGTATTATTTTTGCTCCAGTTGTTTCCAGCAGGACGACAGACAATCTATCAGGTGAGAATATGCATGATCCAAAGGGCTTTGCACATTTCATAAATGTTTGAGAAAGTTCTTGACAAATATCTTTACCATACCTGACAAAGACTGTTATTCTGCTGTAATACATAACATAAATTGTTTTATTCCACTTTTATGTTGCTTCCCCAAATTTAGGATTTTAATATTATGTGTATGCCATCACTGCATGGTAGATCCTGTTTTTTCCTTACAGGAACAAGGCATTTGGAATATATTAAGTGTATTAAACATGTAGCAGGGTCTGGACAAAAACTAAGTGAACCTCTACAATAATTGTACTTCTTTCCAAGTGAGTAATTGAAGTTAAGTGGTTCAGTTAATGAGATGACATTTCGGGTGTAAGTTAGAGGTACCCTGTAATAAAAAAAACAGTTTGGGTGTGCCCTTAAAAACAGAGACCTGTTGAAGCTGACTATTAGCCTGGCTGATGCAACCGACCTTCCTGATGGTGGAGGGAGAGCTATGTCTCACTGATGTAGACAGGAGCCTATTACAACCTAACCTTTCCTGATGATGGAGGGAGAGCTATGTCTCACTGATGTGAACAGGAGCCCATTGTAACCTAACCCTTCCTGACGGTGGAGGGAGAACTATGTCTCACTGATGTAGACAAGAGCCTATTATAATCTAACCTTTCCTGATGATGGAGGGAGAGCTATGTCTCACTGATGTGGGCAAGAGCCTATTGAAACCTAACCCTTCCTGATGGTGGAGGGAGAGATATGTCTCACTGATGTGGACAAGAGTCTATTGAAACCTAACCCTTCCTGATGGTGGAGGAAAAGCTATGTCTCACTGATGTGGACAGGAGCCTATTGAAATTTAACCCTTCAGGTTCAGGCTGAAACTGAAAACTCTAATCAGAGCATATCGAAATACATAACAAATAAAGTCAGTGGTGGATATTGCAACAAGATTCCATGCTGATAATTGTAGGTCAGTTTCACATGCTTTTTGTAGCCTTTCCTACAGGAAAAAATCAAGAGACCACTGCACCGTTTTCTTTCCTTTCCAAAAAAGTTGAAAAGGAAGTTTTGAGTGAGGAACAGAAGCATTCCATTTGCAGTGGTCTCTTAATTCTTTAACCCTTCTGTTCCTCACTCAAAACCTTCCTTTTTGACTTTTTTGGAAAGGAAAGAAAAAGGTGCAGTGGCCTCCTAGTTCTTTCCGGAGCAGTATGTTACTGCCATAAAAACTGTAGAAAAATACAGTCATGCACATCAGACAATCACGACAGATGCATAGTGTGCTTTGCATATCAATGAATGACAATTGTTTTTACATTAAACTACCCAGCTATCTCGACATATACAATATATTCACACCCCTCCCAAAGAAAGGGCTCAGTTCTGTATACTTAGTGTTTATATTACTAATTCCGCGGATGCTATCATCCAGAGTGAAACAAGGGAGAATCTAGGGTCATGTGTTGTCCTCAAGAGCACACTGAAATAATTTTTCACATTGTCAGATTAGGGATTTGAACAAGGGACCCATTGGTTACTGGTACAATGTATGAACTGCTTGGCGGCCTGACTCCGCCAAGAGTTACAGTATGAAAGGCACAATAGCCAGAATAAAAGAAAATACAGTGCCTTGTGAATATTTCAAACCCTTTTACTGAATTACAGATACGTCATGTAGATTGTACTTCCTGATTTTTGATCTCAATATGCAGTTGTGCTCAAAGGTTTCCACACCCTTGGAGAATTGGTCATGTATGTATTTGTAAAGAAAACATGAGTGAGCTGGCAAAACCCATGTCTTTTATTTCTTATGGGATTACCATACCAGAATGGCACAATTATAAATTAAAACATGGCAACAAAGAAAAAAATGAACTAACCACTGTGGGGTCAACTTGGCCTTGTGCTTAGGGTCATAGTCATGCTGGAAAGTCCTAGAGCGTCCCATGTGCAGCTTTCGTGCAGAAGATTGCAAATTGTCTGCCAATATTTTCTGATAACATGCGGCATTCATCTTGCCTTTAGAGCTCAGACACCCCCAAATCATCAGTGAGCCACCACCATGCTTCACAGTGGGGATGGTATTCTGTTCACTATAGGCCTTGATCCCTCTCCAAACACAGCGATTATGGTTGTGACCATAAATCTCTCTTTTAGTCTTGTCACTCCAAATTACTGTGTGCCAGAAACTGTGAGGCGTGTCAAGGTGTTGTTGGGCATTTCACCTGTGTGTGTCACCTTGTGTGTCTGTAGCAAGGCCAAACATTCAAGGGTATGTAAACTTTTGATCAGGGCCATTTGGGTGAGTTCTGTTATCATTCTGATTTAAAAAGGAGCCAAACAACTATGTGATAATAAATGGCTTCATATGATCACTATCCTTAAATAAAAGACAGATTTTTGCATGATCAGTCATATTTTTTATTTCAATGCCAAATTTTCACAATTTCTGCCAGGGTATGCAAACTTAAGAGCACAACTGTAACTGTTCTCACAGGGATATCCGAACACTTGGATATTCTTTTTCACCCTTTTCATAATCCATACATTCGTACTACTTCATCTCTGACTTCTGTACAATGCTCGTTGGTCTTAATTTTCTTTCAGATTCAAAGCATAAGTTATAATCTTTCATCAGTGGGGTTTTTGTCCAGAAAATGTGACAACTGTAATGAAAAAATTGATCAAGTTTTAATGATCCACAGAATAAGTCAAAATAGTAAATTTGTTTCTTACCCCTCTATCTTCAAGCTACGGGATGCGGTATTGGCTGGGTGTTCTTCAATGGATCATGCTACCACTTCTCTGATGACAAACTGACCTGGGAACAGAGTCAATATGCCTGCATCCATGATGGAGGACACCTGGTTATTATAGAGAGTCAGCAGGAGCAGGTATGGTGTAATGTAGGTTTAATGAAATTGATATTTTCCGATGAGATTCTGCCCAGTGTTTCTCTACATTATCCTTCTCTCCTCCATAGGACTTCATTAGAAAGAAAGTGGGAAACAATGTTGTTGAGAACACTTACTGGATCGGAATGACCGACATTAAGGTGGAGGGAGTGTGGGTCTGGATGGACAATATGACCCTTAATGACAACATCAAGTAAGGACATGTTAAAGTTTCATTAATACAGTATTTATGTATACATTGCTGCTTGAAAGTATATGAACCCCTTGTGCAACTATAGTTTTTTTTCACCATGAAATCTCTATTTATTCAGAACCTTACGTAACAGATTTATAGTTACCAATTCCATGTATTTGTTTAGAGGAAATCATGCATGTAATAAAAACAAAATAAAAAAGGAATTACTACAACAACAAAAAAAGTGAACCCCAAGTTTCACTATTAAATCAAGTAGGTTAGTAAAATCAGGCAGGTAAAGAGCTGGATACCAAATGAACCCATTAACAGGGAGATCTTTAGGAAAGTGTTTGGGCAAGGCTGATAAATAGAGACACGATTGATTTGCTCTCAAGAGTAGTGAGAGCAAATCAATCTGGGGAAGGCTATGCAACCATCTAAAAAAGAGTGAGGCAAATAATTTACAAATGGAGAGCATTTACATTGTTTTCTGATTGCTTTGGCACTATCTTTCAAACTATAGGCTGTTTTTGCAAAACTCTACACACTAACCACAAAACCTTACACCAAACCAGCAAAACCTTATACATCTCTAACACAAGCAAACAATTCTTGCAAAAATCTGCAAATTAAAAAAAAAAAAAATTTTGCATTAATACATTACACACAAACAATCGCACAAACCATCACACAAACCATTATTTGAATAAGCACATGACACAGCAACTATGCACTGAAAGTATAAATGAAAAACACTTGTGGCTTTTGCTTTTTCTGTGTTCAGGGCACAACAGTTTGCAATAAAGTTTTGTCATACATGTAAATGCACATACGCACAGGCATCCAAATGTGTAAAGTATTGATGTGTATTCTGAACATACTGTAACACACTATCATTTCAAATTATGGGGAAAGGTTATTTTCTTTTCTCAAAATGTTCTGACACTCCTCAAACAACAAAAGTGCAGTACAAGACAACAAAAACATTTGTGCTAGAAGAAAAAAAACAGAAATAAATGAGACTACATCTGACCTTTGTGGCCATAAGATTTAATCCACATCACTTGCAATGTTGTCTTGAACTAGGCAGTTTTGAAAGTATTACCTGGAGTGGCCCCTGGTCATTAGGGATTAGTCTGTTGTGGCTCCTGGTCATTAGGGATTAGTCTGTTGTGGTCCCTGTTCATTAGGAATGAATCTGTTGTGTCCCCTGGTCATTAGGGATTAGTCTGTTGTGGTCCCTGGTCATTAGAGATTAGTCTGTTGTGGAGGGTGTTCAGACATGGGATAATGTGTACCTGGGGCCTATTTATAGCACTCAAGGTCTGATTTGTGTGAACTCATTATCTAAAAGTTTTTTCCACATGTGTCAATGTGGAAAGGCAGTTGGCAAAATAGTGTAGCAATGTGGAGACCAATGTTTACAGTTGAGTTATAAAATGACAAACTGAGTGTGAAGCAGAGAACGTGCATTCTGATTGGCACACATGATATATGCATTGGCTACAAGTGTAAAAGATTTCAGAGATTGTGCTTCAAGAATCACTTAAAGCATTCAGAAAAAACTGAAACATGATATCAATTCGGCCTAGAAGTGAACACCATTCCAAAATATACCCGAAGAGCCACAAGAAAAATAAGAAATCAGGTAAATGCCAACCCAAACATAATATCTGGAGATTTGCAGACCTCCCTTGCTGCAATTCACATTACTGTGAATGACTCAACAATAAAAAGAATAGTGAATTTAAATGCCATTCATGAAAGGGCTGCTAGGAAGTAGCCTCTGCTGTCAAAAAAGAACCAAACTGACCATCTTAACATCTTAACTTTGCCAGACACCAATTGGACAAACCTGGAGGTTTCTGGAAGTGTACAGGTGCTGGTCATATAATTAGAATATCATCAGAAAGTTGATTTATTTCAGTAATTCCATTCAAAAAGTGAAACTTGTATAATGTATACATTCATTCCACACAGACTGATATATTTCTAGTGTTCATTCCTTTTAATTTTGATGATTATAACTGACAACTAATGAAAACCTCAAATTCAGTATCTCAGAAAATTAGAATATTGTGAAAAGGTTCAATATTGAAGACACCTGGTGCCACACTCTAATCAGCTAATTAACTCAAAACACCTGCAAAGGCCTCTAAATGGTCTCTCAGTCTAGTTCTGTAGGCTACACAATCATGGGGAAGACTGCTGTCTTGACAGCAGTCCAAAAGACGACCATTGACACCTTGCACAAGGAGGGCAAGACACAAAAGGTCATTGCTAAAGAGGCTGGCTGTTCACAGAGCTCTGTGTCCAAGCACATTAATAGAGAGGCGAAGGGAAGGAAAAGATGTGGTAGAAAAAAGTGTACAAGCAATAGGGATAACCGCACCCTGGAGAGGATTGTGAAA
>JACXGI010007722.1:0-36141 GCA_016801175.1 Esox masquinongy
ACACACACACACACACACACAGTTTACACACACACAGACACATTCTGTACACAGACGCAAACTGTATACACAAACACACTGACACATACTGTATACACACACACATACTGTATAGACATACACACACACATACTGTATATACACACACACAGACACATACTGTATACACACACACACTGACACATACTGTATACACACACACACACACACTGAAACATACTGTATACACACACACACTAACACATACTGTATACACACACACTGACATATACTGTATACACACACACACACTGACATATACTGTATACACACACACACTGACACATACTGTATACACACATACTGCATACACACACACACACTGACACATACTGTATACACACACACTGACATATACTGTATACACACACACACTGACACATACTGTATACACACATACTGTATACACACACACACTGAAACATAATGTATACACACACACACTAACACATACTGTATCAGTATGTATCATGTGGTATCAGTAGTTTTTAAAAACATGTATTTCGGTTAACCGAATACTATTTGAATAACAACACACACTATTCGGATAGTAAAATATGGTCCAATGCACATCCCTAACACACACACACACTCTGACACATGCTGTATACACACACACACACACACAATCTCTTTCTCTGAAGGGAATATACCCTCTCCAAAAGCACATCATCAGGAATTTACAGAGGAATCTGTCTCTTTAGTTGAGCTTTAGACACATCAGTTTCATCCTGAACATGTCTTTCTTACATCTGCACTGTAGCATGAAGCCATACAGCTGAACTGTGACAGGACAAATGGAAAGGTCTAATTTATCCCCCAGAGTTAGTTAGCTCTTCAATCCATGATGATATTTTCTCAACTCTATCCTGTCATGTCTGCATCCCAAATCCCACCCTATTCCCCATATAGTGCACTGCTTTTCAAGAGGGCCAGTGGGGCATTCTACCGGTGCCATTTAAGACTCAGCCAAGTCTGATGGTTGCTGGTCATGTGAGCAGTGCGAGATGCTCGGTGACTTTGCTCTGTGCAGTCTAATAAAACATCAAGCAAAAATCTCTTTCATAAAAGGTATGGGTTCAACGGCTTTATCATCCAGGGGTCTGTAGCAAATGTCAGGCAGGAGAATTTCACTGGCGCACCATCAAATCCCCATAATGTAAAATGGTCAATAAAATACTACTCTTCCCATGAAATCATCTGTTAATTGTGAGTGCAGTTACTCCGACCAAATCTGCAGGATCCTTATATCTGTTTCAGTCTCTATAATCAGAACTGTCATCAAATTATCAGAAAGATTAACATACAGTGCATTCAGAAAGTATTCAGACCCATAAGACAATTTTTCCAAATTGTTTTATGTTACAGCCTTATTCTAAAATGAATTAAATAGATTTTCCTCATCCATTAACAACACAATCCCCCAAAATACCCCAAGCACAAATAGTTTTAATTTTGTTTGCAAATTTAAACTAAATAACATTTTAAAATTTTAATATCAAATTTACATAAGTATTCAGGACATTCACTATGGCAATGGAAATACAGATCAGGTGTATACTGTTTCCACTGATCATCCTTGAGATGTTTCTACAACTTGACTGGAGTCCAATTGTGGTAAATTCAATTGATTGGACATAATTTAGAAACGCACACACTTGTCTATATAAAATCCCACAGTTGAGTGCATTTCAGAGCATAGAAAAAGCCATAAAGTCCAAGGAATTCTCAGTAGAGCTCCAAGACAGGATTGTTTTGAGACACAAATCTGGGCATTGAGGCTCCCTAAGAACAAAGTGGCCTCCATCATTCTGACATGGAAGGCATTTTGGAACCACACTACTGCTACTACTACTATCACTACCATCACAATTACTAATACCACAACTACCACCACCACTATTACTGCGTACTACCAATACCACCCCCACTACTAATAACGCAACCACCACCAACTACTGCTAATTAGCATTACTACTATGACCGTTCCTATGACCAATACTACTACCGCCACTGCTACTACTATACAAGCCCCACCACCTTCTTCCATGGCAAGCAGAAGATGGTAATATGAGGCTAGTTTCCTTCATATATGTCCCCAGAACACCCATACTCCTTCTCCCGAGTAAATCAGGAGATGGCCTGCAGTCTGTTTAGATGACTGTTAACCAGCATGGGCCCCCAATCTCACACAACAGATTTAAAATAAAATCCTCAGGAGTGCATCCATGCATATAAATCATAAACAGCCATCAATAAATAATTACATTTAAATGTGTCTTAATGACGGAAGTTTTGCTGACTGCGCTGGCTTTTATGGCCCCGTGGTGGAACTGCAAACACAAGACATTTTACAATGCGGCTTCATAAAAGACGGCCTGCTAATGGTTTCCAACATATTGACTGCATTGATAACAGTCCTTCAATGTCAGCCATGATTACCGCCTGCTACAACCGGATAATGCACACACTACAGTTCATTACCCGGCTAAAATAACTAGTCAAGTAAGTCATATTACCAATTACTTGTTTTATGTTTTCAACAAGGCTTTAAAAAATACACCTTTTTATCGAGAGAGAACTTTCTATCAGCGCGAGTTGATTTCAAAGCACGTCGCAGAAGGACGCACCTCTCAGCAGCTTCAGAACAAACTTTACATCCAAGGCCCCAGAGTCCCCAGCAGTGTCGCACCGCGGGACCAACATTCAGCAAAACGCCGGTTAGCAGCAGTCGCTCCGCGGAGGGAAAACAGATGACAGGAAAGATATGCGACGTGTCACGCACCCCGGAGCAGAGAGGCAGAGACAAAGGCTCCGTTGACGAGCGGCGACGGCTGTTTGCGGGACGGCAGGCCGGGTGACGCTCTGAAAGGAGACTCTCCTTCAACTGCTGCGTTATCTTGTACGGTACAGAAGGTCTCTCATCCAAACGTCTGGCTTTAATTATGCATCAAGAGGGGTGACAGTTAGGGGCAACAGGGATGGGAGTGTGTGTGTGTCTGTGTGATATGATGAAAGCCGTAGATACATGAAACAGGTGCAGGGCTGCCTCAGCACAGCGTGACCACGCACACACACACACACACACACACACACACACCTCTGTTACCTCCTCACACAGCCAGACGTCAGCGTACCTGTAGCTCGCTGGGATGTCAGGTTGTTGTTCCCATGGTGACATCAGAGAACCTCTAGTGACAGCAGAGCCAGACAGGCGTCCTACTGAGTGTCACCTCCTTCCACCTACCAGCCGCGCACGCTCGCCTGCGTGCGTGCGTCCGTGCGTGCGTGCGTACACATCTGCAGGTCTCGTGTGTATGTATTGTTGTAAATAATGAATGACTTTACTGTGACAACATGAAAACAGACACAGAGGAGGATGGGAGCAGAGGGGAGGGGTGGCCGCTTGGTGCCAATGTTTTGGTGCCCGCCCACAACTATGGAAATGACAGAAAGGAAACGGAGAACAACATCACAGATGACAGGGGAGAACAGATGAGAAAACAGGTGGGGGATTCTGAAAGAAGCTTGTCAGGGCTGAGGAGCGGAGGATGGGAATGTCAGCGCCACCTTGAACGAGGCCTTCGTACCTCGTCCTCCGCAAGTCTCCTCCTTTGGGTAGCCGAGATTCCAGTGTGGACGTCAAAAAACAAGTTAGCCTCCATTGTGTTGTGACTGATTGTTCTGTCTTGACGTTACCATGGCACTGGAAGAGTCTTTCCATGACAACGGACCGGATTGAGTCCCACCATCTCTTTAAGTGTATTTAAGTATTGGGTCACACACATTTAAATGTAAAAGTTTGCGTATGTGTGTGTGTGCGCATACACGTGTATATGTGCAATTTCCATATCAAACCATTCTCTGTGCATACCCACACTACCTGTATTAGACACAACACTACAGGCTTGTCATTAAACAGCACCACATTATTGTAAGGACATATTCCCTTTTATAAGAAATGTTCCCCGAATGTTGAACAGTAGACGGATCAGCTGTCCGGTGTCATATAACATTCATTATTAAAAACACACAGGGTGAACTCCCTCCGCTCCAAGAATATGTGATTCATTTGGAGCCTCATCTCTAATCTGCTCCCAGGTAGCTGAATCTGAGCAGATAAAGAGATCCTGCTCAGGGTTAGAAGTGTTAGATGGTGTTGGGAGATAAGATGGTAGACACAGGTTAAGAGTGGTTCCTATGTTCACTCATACATACACTCCAAACCCCCGTCCCTCCCTCTACCCGGGGCTAAACCACCCCCCACCAGGGGCTAAACCACTCCCCCTCCCTCTCTCTACCAGGGGCTAAACCACTCCCCGTTCCATCCCCCCTCACTCTCTCTACCAGGGACTAAACCACTCCCCCATCCAACCCCTCCATCTGTCTACCAGAGGCTAAACCACACCCCCTTCCAACACACTTTACTACCAGGGGCCTAACCACTCCCCCTTCCAATAGCCCTCCCAATCCCAACCAGAGGCCACACCACTCCTCTTTCCACCAGACTCTCAGTTGAGTTTATGTAAATTGATGGAAAATGAACTGCAGTTGTCCGAGACAGTATCCATCCATCAGATCAGCGGCCCAGTGACAGGGGTGATTCTCCAGTCTGTAGTCCCCCATCTGAGTTGTGAAGATGGGGTTGAGATAACAACCTAGACCCAAGCCTCAGTCCTCATAGATAAATCACCCAGAAACAGCAGATTATATGGTGTCTGTACATTAGACACCTCGTAGCAATGTCAATCACCCACTCTGAATGGCAACATCAAGCCTATTTTAACGCAACACACACACACACACACACACACACACAATGAAACACACCCACAAATAAGAGTCCCTGACAGACATTTTTTTACCAGAGTAAGGAGTCGTTAAACCCCAATAGATCCTCCAATTACGCTCCGAACCCTGACATCTCCGGATCGTAAAAACAACAGGAAGCTCTTGCCTACCGCTGACCCGCCAGAGAGAGAAATACTGCCACCTGTTATCGGGAACCCTGGAGAGCGGGCGTTGTTCGGGGGTGGACTCTCTGTTCTCTGCCCCCCTGCCGTATGGCAGGGCCAGAAGACCTCCGGGGAGAGCCGCGGTGCCAAGACTCCAGCCAGAGACATCTGATTTATCACCTGGCCGTCACAGCTAATGCACCAGGCTCCCTGGTCTCTCCTGGTGGGCCGCGAACAACGACAGGGTTTATCATCTACGCTGGCATCCACATACATACTTAACACTCCAACACACGTGCATGAGCGGCCGCGCAATCACACACACGCGCACCCTGTATTATTCATTAGATCGACTATTCTGCCATTCTAAAATGGCTACATTATGGAGAGTGCAAACACAGATTGAGTATATAGCCTTTCTTGGTTTATCAACATGCTCCAGACAGATGATGATGATGATGACGAGGATACTGGGAAGGAAAAAGGAAGAACAAATGGGCTTTAAAATGTAAGTACGAGAAGGATGGAGAGAAAATCGAACACTCTTTGCAGCCAGGCAAATAAAATGACTTACTCCCGCCCTATAAAACCCCCTACTAACCCAAATAAAGCATAGTAAGACAAAGGAAGTAATCATCAATGGATTCCCTCTGAACTATGAATGTAAATCAGACCAAAAGGACAAGTTCTCCCAACTGACACTATCTCTGCTATTGGTCTGATGGGGAATTCCATTTGAATAAGCAGCCCTGCGCAGTCCATTGTTATGTATGGATTGAACAAAAAGAAATACAATATACCAGATGAAAGAAAGGTTTATTCTGTCCTTACTCTGGAGTGCATCTATCTATATGCCGAGCCAATTACAGAGTGCTAAACAATGAGGGCTAAAGTTCTACACAACAACATTAGACTCTCTTCCAATGTTGTCAGCTGCAAATCGGTAAGAAACATTGATTGTAGAAGTCTCTCCTCTGGGCCAAAGTAATTTCTGTAATTTGTTAAGAAGAAAACTTTTGGAAAAAAGCCAACACATTATCCCAGAACAAAACCACCATTCCTCATATATGGAGCAGAGCAGTACTCAGTACTCAGTACTCACACACACACACACACACACACACACACACACACACACACACACACTGCCAGCTGCTTATTACCAACATTGTCTTAGCACTGTGAAATGCATCTGTAATCAGTGTACAGTTTGAGCCAGAATTGGGGCAACACTCATCTACCTAACAAATCCAAGATGGCCACCCTCAGCACTGTGGGAAGGAAACATTTCTTACGTCAACAAAGAGTTTGTGACAGAAATGTTGAGTTCCACAACAGCAGAACGCCGTTTCAAATGATGGAAGCCCGATAAGCTAACCTGCAATGACTCAACTGACTGAATCTAAATGTCTACCTGCCTTAAAAACATCCACTGAACTGACCCGCGTATATACAGTCTAGAGAACCCTAGCCTCTTAAACCAGGCCTAGAATGTCACTAGGCCTAGGGAATGCCTATAGGATTTTTGTTGCAAAGGGGTGGGAAAAACATTTTTGTCAGTAACGTCTCAAAACACGTTAACCCAATCAAATTCATTGCTTGGGCTAACACCTCAAAACACATTGACCCAGTCAAATGCATTGCTTGGGAGGGGCTTATACATGTGCTCACGAGAATAATGCCTTCAGTGCAACAGTAGCTAGCTAAGTGAAGATGGCAGCAGAATTGCTAAATAAAACCCCAACAAAATCTGTGGATGTATTTCACGTTTGTGGTGAACCATACCAGTCTTTGAGAAACTAACTTAACCTTTTCCTAGGTAAATTGTCGTTATTGCGACTGGACTACACACTCGCATTAGAAGATATAATAGGATTGGTAACGTTGAATGATGGTTTTTCTAAAGCGGTATGTAGCTCCTGTCACAATATAATGCTATAATACTAAAAGTGTGGATGAGGTAGAAAGAATTAGCACTTTTGTGAGGAAAAAATCTAATTCTAAACTGAACGAAAAGAGGTGGTCGCGGCAGTTTCAAACCCCAGATGTACCAGAAGATTTTCGCCTAACGAATTTTCTTGTCCTCCATCTCATTTTGACATTCGTGTGCTGCTGCGATTCCTTTTGCATTCAGAACACAAACCTGATCCTCGATTATTAAAATCAGAGGAGAAACCACTAGTGTCATTGACTTGTCCATTTTCAATTTCAATAAATCGCAAACTTTAACCATAGCCTGTAGGAAGGCATGCCAAAAAATTCTCTTTTATTCAGAACAGCATTTAAGCCAAGAAGTTGTAATGGCTTTATTGACTCGATCTTATGAATGGAGCACAGTTCTCCCAAAACAGAAATAACTTTTTCCTCCATCTTCTTTTCTGATATGTTGCAACCTAGGTAGGAACTAAGAACTTTCATGAAATATGTTCTATCCAGTTCGAAGAAATAGTGAAACCACACTAAGCCACCTTCAACAAGCCTGTGAGAGGAGGTTTATTTGAAAACTAACATCCAATCGAAATCTTGCCGCTGATTTTCAGGTTTCTTCGAACCTTTTTTAAAAGGCAAGTTTCCAGGCCTCCAAGGAGGCCAGACGAGATTGGAGGTGTGCCCTCACGTGACTAGGAGAACCCCCACCACACACACACACACGCACGCCCACACACAAACACACACGCACGCACGCACACACACAAGGCCCATGGCTTGGGGGGGGGGGTACTGATTGTAATAACGTATATGTCGTCTATATATGAGGGGCCCCAGGCATATATCTTTTTAGGGGGCCAGGGATTCCTGGCCACGGCCATGCACACACACCGCAAAACACTCCCTTCCGAAATCTGTGGGAGTGTTCAACCCCTGTTAGTCCGAGGATATTGATTCAGCAGTACTACGAGCCTCAGTGGCCTTCTGCAGTGATGAGGGAAGACAGTCATGGACTAATCATCGCCGAGACTCATTAGGCCTAAATTGGAGGAAACTGACTAGTGCTAGTCAACTGGAACTTAATTAACAACTGCTGCCGAACAAACAGGGCGATCCATTGGCTCCGATGGGCATTGAAGTTTGCCCGATGGTTCAGTGTGTCTGGGAGTATCATGTGTTAGTGTTCAACATGGGCTTCATTAAAAATCGATGTCGTTAAGCAGAAAAATTGTGCAACAGCGTATTTTGGTAGGTTGAGCTGGTGCCCTGTTGGAAACATCACTGCCCACTTTCTGAGTAGGCTGTATAAAAGGCTTACAGCCTGGTCCTTTCTGGGTAGGCTGTATTTAAGGCTTATGGGCTGGCTCTTTCTGAGTAGGCTGTATAAAAGGCTTACGCCCTGGTTCTATCAGAGTAGGCTGTATAAAATGCTTACAGCGTGGTTCACTCCGGGATGCTGGCCTTCTAGACAGAGTTGCAAAGAAAAAGACATATCTCAGACTGGCCAATAAAAAGAAAAGATTAAGATGGGCAAAAGAACACAGACACTGGAAAGAGGACGAACTAGAAGGCCAGTTGCCTCTTCATTGTTTTGACGTTGAGACTGGTGTTTTGCAGGTACTAGTTAATGAAGCTGACAGTTGAGGACCTGTGAGGCGTCTGTTTCTCAAACTAGACACTCTAATGTATTTGTCCTCTGCCTCAGTTGTGCACCAGGGCCTCCCATTCCTCATTCTATTCTGGTTAGAGACAGTTCAGTTTGCACTATTCTGTGAAGGGAGTATTACACAGCTTTGTACGAGATCTTCAGTTTCTTGGCAATGTCTCGCATGGAATAGGCTTAATTTCTCAGAACAAGAATAGACTGATGAGTTTCCGAAGAAAGTTCTTTGTTTCTGGCCATTTTGAGCCTATAATGGAAAACAAAATTGCTGATGCTTCAGATACTAATCTAGTCTACAGAAGGCCAGTTTTATTGCTTCTTTAATAAGCACAACAGTTTTCAGCGGTGCTAACATAATTGCAAAAGGGTTTTCTAATGATCAATTAGCCTTTTAAAATGACAAACTTGGATAAGAAAAGACGTGTCATTGGAACACAGGACTGTTGCTGATAATGGGCCTCTGTACAGCTATGTAGATATTCCATTAAAATTGAATATTTTCATTTTCTTTCTTTTTTTCCTTTCTTTTCGAAAACAAGGAAAACTAAGTGACCCCAAACTTTTGAACGGTAGTGTAAATATGGGTCTTGGAAATGATGACAACTGAGAGCAAAATATGACTCAGGGTTGGAGAAGAGGCAGAGGGAAGCAGAGCTGTACACTTCACTTTGTCAAGTCTTGAGGAGTTCCACCATTAATTCTCCAGGGACAGACCTACACAGAGAATGTGTACACAATTTCTAACAGGTCCCACAGACAGTGGCAAACAGTAGGGACCGTGCCATTTACTGTGACACAGAAACATACAGTTGTGCTCATAAGTTTGCATACCCTGGGAGAAATTGTGAAATTTTGGCATTGATTTTGAAAATATGACTGATCATGCAAAAAAATGATCATGTCTTTTATTTAAGGATAGTGATCATATGAAGCCATTTATTATCACATAGTTGTTTGGCTCTTTTTTAAATCACCCAAACGGCCCTGATCAAAAGTTTACATACCCTTGATTGTTTGGCCTTGTTACAGACACACAAGGTAACACACACAGATGAAAATGGCAATTAAAGGTGAATTTCCCACACCTGTGGCTTTTTAAATCGCAATTAGTGTCTGTGTATAAATAGTCAATGAGTTTGTTAGCTGGATACACTGTGCAGGCTAGATACTGAGCCACGGGGAGCAGAAAAGAACTGTCAAAAGACCTGCGTAACAAGGAAATGGAACTTTATTAAGATGGAAAAGGATATAAAAAGATATCCAAAGTCCAGTCAGTACTGTTCAATCACTTATTAAGAATTGGAAAATTCGGGGATCTCTTGATACCAAGCCAAGGTCAGGTAGACCAAGAAAGATTTCAGCCAAAACTGCCAGAAGAATTGTTCAGGATACAAAGAAAAACCCACAAGTAACCTCAGGAGAAATACAGGCTGCTCTGGAAAAAGACGGTGTGGTTGTTTCAAGGAGCACAATACGACGATACTTGAACAAAAATTATCTGCATGGTGGAGTTGCCAGAAAGAAGCCTTTACCGCGCCAATGCCACAAAAAAGCCCGGTTACAATATGCCCGACAACACCTTGACATGCCTCACAGCCTCTGGCACACTGTAATTTGGAGTGACGAGACCAAAATACAGTTTTATGGTTACAACCATAAGCGCTATGCTTGGAGAGGGGTCAACAAGGCCTATAGTGAACAGAATACCATCCCCACTGTGAAGCATGGTGGTGGCTCACTGATGTTTTTGGGGTGTGTGAGCTCTAAAGGCACAGGGAATCTTGTGAAAAGTGATGGCAAGTTGAATGCAGCATGTTATCAGAAAATACTGGCAGACAATTTGCATTCTTCTGCACGAAAGTTGCGCATGGGACACTCTTGGACTTTCCAGCATGACAATGACCCTAAGCACAAGGCCAAGTTGACCCTCCAGTGGTTACAGCAGAAAAAGGTGAAGGTTCTGGAATGGCCATCACAGTCTCCTGACCTTAATATCATTGAGCCACTCTGGGGAGATTTCAAACGTGCGGTTCATGCAAGATGACCAAAGACTTTGCATGACATGGAGGCATTTTGCCAAGATGAATGGGCAGCTATACCACCTGCAAGAATTCACGTCCTCATAGACAACTATTACAAAAGAATGCACGCTGTCATTGATGCTAAAGGGGGCAATACACAGTATTAAGAACTAAGGGTATGCAGACTTTTGAACAGGGTCAGTTCATTTTTTTCTTTGTTGCCATGTTTTGTTTTATGATTGTGCCATTCTATTATGACCTACAGTTGAATGTGAATCCCATAAGAAATACAAGACATGTGTTTTGCCTGCTCACTCATGTTTTCTTTACAAATGGTACATATATTACCAATTCTCCAAGGGTATGCAAACTTTTGAGCATAACTGTACGTAAAACCTAAAAGCATTGTACCATCCGTCAGCTGTGCAAAAAATATAAATGTATTTCAAATCAATTTCTGTTTGATAAAACAATACCAACATTTCAAATGAATTCCTAAAATGCAAAATGCCTCCCTTTGTACAATCAGTCACTAACCTCACAGTGCCGACAGCCAATGTCTGTCTGTATGCCTTCCGTTATGGAGTGGGAAGGTTTCCTACACACAATGGCAGTTTATACTGCCATCTGCTGGTAAAAGACTGTATGTACACCATCCTACCACCTCCTGTAACCTGGAACATTCAAAACTTGACTTTCACTGGGTGGCTTGGCTCAGGTTACAATCACTTACTAAAGAAATTAAATATAATACGAAGCAGATTGCACACACTTAAAAATAATGAATGATCACAATTTAGTTCAGATGGGATATGGTCCAATCAGATCCAATCTGAGTTTGGCCCGGTCATCTGTTGAAGGAGGCATAGTTCCACCTGTAGGGCTATGACCTCATTATGACTCAGAACACACACACACACACACACACACACACACACACACACACACACACACACACAGATATCAATCTGCCTCCTATGTTGCACGGCCAAGGTCAATTAAGGCGACATGAAGCGGAGAAATGCTGACATCAACATGTAACACGCAGAGAGAAAACACACCCTGGCCTGATACACAAATTAAAAGCAGACACACACTGTGCAATTTGGTACACACAAATACACACAGCTGTGCACCGCTACATGCCAGACAAACAACCCTTATTCTGAAGGACAAGCCTTAGAGACGCCCCCTACAGGATGGTTTACGAAACACAGCCGTCTTCTGATGAGTGTCAACACTAATCCCAGACCACCTAACTGGCAACCAGGTATTGTCTGATACTAATGTATTATCATTAGTATCAGACAATACCTGTTCAAAAAGAAAGTCTATGAAACAATATTGCTGTTTCCACATCATGAATATTCATAATTTCACCTATCACTTCTCAATTCTCCAAACGTCTCGAATTAAAACTCCCAACTCCCGTTCCCCATCTGTGGCAGCCAAACACGTGATGGGGGATTAAGACCGACAGCTCAGTTTGGTTAAATCATTAGGATAGACAGCTCTGTTTGTTTGAATCATAAAGAACTAATAACCCACACAAAGCTTGTCACTATTCATTTCCTCGAACGATGCTTTTGGTTTAAAAAAAATTGAAGTTATAACACAAACCAAAGCTTGACACTGTTCATTTTGTCCTACCAGGCCATACAACATACAGTTGTCAATGGCAGGGTGGGATTGAGGAACACACACACACACACACACACACACACACACACACACACACACACACACACAAACGCACAGATGCATATTCAATAAGAGGTTTATAAATGAGCAGCTCAGGCAACTGTCATGCTATCTGCTGTTTGAGTTGTGTAAGAGTGTTTGACGTCTTACTCTACAGGGGACAAACTAAACTTCCTGAAGATGGAAACCTGAAGAAGCTGATGAGATATAAGCCTCAGTATAGCCCCCTTATAGCACCTGAATAGCCCCTGTATAGCCTGCGAATAGCCCATGAATAGCCCCTGTATAGCCCCTGTATAGCCCCTGTATAGCCCACCTGGTGGAGCTCAGAAAATGGCACTTGTAGTGCCAGTAGAAGGAGTGCTACAGTACTCACACTCGTCTTTCTGAGTGTCTCCTATGAAACTGTGCCAGGTGACTGAAAACCCGCAAGAACCAAAACGTGGCGTTGTTTTCATCTCTTTTAACTCAGCAGTGTTACCAACGAGGTTTCCCAAAGGGGTTAATGTCAACCCGTCAACATGCAGTAGAAGTGGAAATGCTTTTCAAAGCAGGCCTTCTCCCCCCTTGGCAGGAGTTCCATCAGTTCAGTGGCCAACTCGCAGCTTAATGGACTAAACCCCTCAGTGCACCTGGCTGGCATCTTATTCTGGATTATTCCTTTCTTCAGCACTCCGCAGGCTCTCACCGTGCACCTGTCCCTCTGTGTCTCAAGGCTTCCATTACCCTCAGCTAATTAGAACTCAGTCCACCTTCTGAGCACAGAGGCTGCCTGAAACCAGGGCTGGCCGGTGGGTTGATATTCTTCACACTGCTGGGAAGACATTTCTTCGGGTGGTACTTAGCCTCATAAAATAGACAGGTTCCATATTGAGTTTAATTTGGTGGTGCTGACGGTGACCATGTGGCTTCAGCCGTCCGGACAGACTGGCCGCACAGACAACCCAACACCTGATGGTACCTTAAAGATGCAGACTGCCACTTCTGCAACACTGTGTTATTTAATCCAGGAGAACCACAACTGTACCTCAAATAGCCGTGAAAGTTTGAAAGTGGGTTGTTTTGATGACACAGGGCAGATGCAGTATACTGTCGAGTACATGACATAATACACGCGTTTCAAAAGCCCTTTTTGGCTCGACAGCGCCACTTCTACAAACGTTGATCAAAAGCAGTATAATTAATCTTAAATAGGTGGGGCTTACTAGATCACGTGTTTGTTGTTTTTTTACTCCTGGCAAAACACCTGGCCTTGGGGAAAATCCTGTCAAACTACTTCAGCTAGACAATCAGGGACTCTCTTGTAGACAGACAGACAGAGAGAGCAAAAAGATTAAGATAAACTCACAGGGATGTGCTTTCATGTTGGCATGGTGTATTCCTACCCTATGCAACTGTAGGCCTGGGTTAAAAATGGTTAAAAATGAATTAATCTTTGCTGGAGAAAATACAGCACGGTGTATACACCGATCAGCCATAACATTATGACCACTGACAGGTGAAGTGAATAACAATGATAATCTCCTTATCATGGCACCTGTCAGTGGGTGGGATATATTAGGCAGCAAGTAATTATTCTGTTCTCAAAGTTGATGTGTTAAAAGCAGAAAAAATGCGCAAGCGTAAGGATCTGAGCGACTATGACAAGGGCGACTGGGTCAGAGCATCTCCAAAACTGCAGCCCTTGTGGGGTGTTCCCGGTCTGCAGTGGTCAGTACCCTTCAAAAGTGGCCCAAGAAAGGAAAAGCGGTGAACCGGCGACAGGGTCATGGGCGGCCAAGGCTCACTGATGCATGTGGGGAGCGATGGCTGGCCCGTGTGGTCCGATCCAACAGACGAGCTACTGTAGCTCAAATTGCTGAAAAAGTTAATGCTGGTACTGATAGAAAGGTGTCAGAACACAGGGCATCACAGTTTGTTGCGTATGGGGCTGCGTAGCCGCAGACCAGTCAGGGTGCCAATGCTGACTCCTGTCCACTGCTGAAAGCCATTCACTTGTATGGGTAAGCGTGTCAAAACCTCTGACTTGTACTGCATGTGTGTGCATGCATGTGTATGTGTGTGCGTACATGTGTGTGTGTATGTGTGTGTGTGTGTGTGCGTGTGTGTGTGTGTGCTGGAAGTTACACTGCATGTCTTTCCAGGAAGCCATAAGAGTGTTACAGGTTTCTGCCGCGGTAACAGAACCAGGAGGTCAATAAGTGATGGACCCCCCAGCAGTGAGCACTTAAGGCGCGAGGGGGGGGAGTTATCAAACTGCCACAGCAGCGGCCATTTGCCAGGTGAATCATGCCACTACAAAGACGTCTACCTATCATGAAGGTACAGTCAGTTAAACATGGGTCTCACGTCAGCCTTTATGAGGTAGATCAGTTAAACATGGGTCTCACGTCAGCCTTTATGAGGTAGATCAGTTAAACACGGGTCTCACGTCAGCCTTTATGAGGTAGATCAGTTAAAGCTAAAACCAGGCATATCATCTGACACATCTGGCCCTGCGTTGTTTTCTCCCAAGACCCAAAAATACAGTTCCTGAATCGGTACCTCGCATCGACTTCATCGTTTGTCGGGGCTCATTGCTTACAGAGTACCGCAATGGCTTTTAACCGTGCTAAGACATTAGGTCGATGTCTTTACCAGATGGTGTAGCCAGGGGTACCGAGACCAGACCTCCAGGACGCTGCCCACCCAGGCTCAGTGGAGAGATGGACTCCGGGCGGCACTCACTGCGGTGAAAACCAAGCGGAGGTCTCCCCGCTGCTTGACTGGGTGTCGTGATGATGACGTTGATGATGAATCACTCCGGCCGTTGGGTGGTTGGCCCTTTCCCTCAGAGAACCCGTGAGCGGTCTCTGTTTCTTCCGAGAGCTGAGCAAATCTTCCGCGCTTCGAGGTTCACTAGCAAAAGTGCGCACTGTAAACACAGGCGTACACTGACACAAACATGTGGACGTCCGAGTCGCGCAGATGAACCGACCGAGTTTATTGTATATGAAAGTGGATTGAAAGGGTAGTTCTTAGAAGGTCAAGTTGTGTGTCCTGGGTCATAAGCCACACTCCAACCACCCACAGACACACACTAACAATGCGCTCACTAACCACTGAAAGGAGCCTTTCAAAAAGCTCATACCAAAAGTTCAGAAACCCTCTCTGTACGCTTATGGTGGGCTTCCTGTCCCATCCATGACTAAAACAACATCTCTCAACGCACGCACGCGCACACACACACACACACGCACACACACACGCACACACGCACACACAAACAACACACAATGCACCACCAAGGAGGGAAGACAGAAACAAGTCAAAACACACACAACGCCAAACACAACAGCCAACCCTGAGTTGACTCAGGAAGGCAGCACCACGACGGTGAGGTCCAGGTCTATAGCAACATTCTGTGGTCCAGATACCATCTCAACCTTTGCTTGCTGTAATGAGAAGGCCACACGCCTCAAAGCGTTACAATAACACATCTAATACTGAGAATAACTTAGCTCAGTATATCTACTCAACCAAGATTTCCAGGCAGTACATACGCAAGATTTAAAGGTCTGATTAAATGGAAGTATTCTTTTGTCCTCACACTGACAAATGTGTTATAAAACAGCCTTTCTACCTCATGCCAGCATCTAAAGAAAGCCATGAGGACATTTGTTCTAGCTGCTGGCCGCTCCAGTAGAATTCAGCTGTGCTTATTAGTGTAACGATACAGGAAATGCCAAATCTACAGTATGACCAGCACGTTAACAGTCACACCCGCGCTCATTCCGGATGAGTGACCAAGCAACGGACCATGTCAGGTACAGAAAACACCCACAAGTGCCTGTAACGCTACGTACCAAACCTTCACAGCCCTACGCAACCATGAACTTGTATAACTGTTTTTCAGTCACTTCAACGCTAACGGTGGAGTCTATCTTCACATACTGTAATCTATCAACAGCACATGATAAAGTGTGTCTATTTAAAAACTGAGCAGTGTAAACAATGAGATGTACACTGTTAGATACAGATAAGATACAGAGACACTAGTTCATTCGTTTAGATTAACGGGGTAGGAAGAGTGCAGTGCCCGGCAGAATTGTCGAAAATTATTGGTAAAGATTATCAAAAATGGCGGTGAGAAAAAATTGCATTGTTGATTTCAGCTTGATCTTACAGATAAAATGAGAGATATCTAAACTTAAATTGAGACAAACTTGCTAAAAACAACTGTGACAATTGAGAAAACCATGTACATATCTATACACGAAGGTAAACATTGTCATTAAATGAGCAAAGTGTGAGTTGTCCACAACAAAAAATACAAATGTATTGAGTTTGTGGGAGAAAAAAAAAAAGAAAAACTGACAAAAGTCACTCACTTTAGTATGAGAAAAATGAGACTCACTTTAGTATGAGAAAAATGCAATTGTATCATGTCAGCACAATCGATTTCTGTCACCTTTCTGGTCTGGGGTCAAACAGAATTGCCCATCCCTCCTGCCAAGACGTCAACGAAACCAGCTTAGACACCCGCCGAACCACTCTCAGTCAGGTCAAAGGGCCTGATTGTGCCTTAGGTTTCACTTTGTGTAGTCCCTGACAGCTTAACAGAATACCACTACGGTGCCAGAGACAACCCAAACACTCTGTACAGAACTCTTCAAAAGAGGGCACATCTCTCTGCATTGACAACTACACTTGAAGGCACTATGTCACATAAATCCCAACAAAAAAAGAGCTGGACGGACACCCAGACAACTTTAAAACATGGGTTGTAATCCAATATCAAACGTGGATCTCAGGGACCAAGGACGACGTAAGCCTACAGGGTCCAGTATGTCTGACTTCACCATGTATATATCTGTATATCATCTGCTGATCTACTTGAAAAGAAGGATCCTTTGTATGGCAGGAGTGCTGCAGCCTTGCTCATCTTGCTTCAATTATTTCTCCTGAATAACAGAGAAGTGTCTGACTCACTCTCCTCACTGGCTCAGTGCTCTGTGTGTGGCCAGAGGGAGTCAGATGTCCTCAAGGTGCACGGACAAACACCATCTGACTCACGGCACAGTGAAACCTCCCACCATAAACAAACTCTCTTGTGTACAAAGAAACACATATACTCACGCACAGACACTTCATTTTCCACGCTGGAGATAAAAGAGAGCAATAAGAAAGACTGGACAAATGAAAGTTGAAGTCTTTTAGCCTGAAGAAGTAGGAAAATAAAAGAGTGTTTATTGCTGCCCAGTTCTGTAAGCACAGTGTAAGCAAGTTCCTCTATTCATCAGATGTGAGTGTAGCAGCAGCCTCACAGCGTCCTTAAGGCCACTCAACGTATGGTTTGTGACCACTGTTTTTAGACTCCCCCACATCCTCTCCTCTGTCCTCTCCCCCTCGAACCCAAACAACTTCTCTGTGGCCACAGAGAGACAACAGCACAGCTACCCTTTTCTCTGTGACACTGTGGGGGGAACAGGCTATTTGTGACGCAACCACAGACTGTAGCTCTGTGACAAAATGATCATTACCATAGTGACAGCGGGAGTCACAGGCACTACCTCAAAGTGATCTGTGACAGAACATTATTACCATAGCGACAGCAGGAGTCACAGACTCTAGCTCAAAGTGATCTGTGACAGAACATTATTACCATAGCGACAGCAGGAGTCACAGACTCTAGCTGAAAGTGATCTGTGACAGAACATTATTACCATAGCAACAGCAAGAGTCACAGACTCTAGCTCAAAGTGATCTGTGACAGAACAATATTACCATAGTAACAGCAGGAACCCAGAGAGAGGTGGATTAATATCGGCTAAAACACTTAAGCAGTTTATTCGATAACAGTTGACAGTTAGGTCTGACAATGAGAACTCTATCCACAAACATATTCAATGGTTGAATACAACTTGGTGAAATGAGTTGTTTGGAAGAGCATTTATCTGAAGTTACAGGCATTCAGTCAGCACAGGAGCAAAGAAAACTTCACGTCCGACACCTGTTCCTCTGAACAAAGGTCCAGTCTAACAATTCAGGGTGAATTGTGATCAGGTGTTTGGTTGACTCGCTGGTTGGCTGTCCACTTTTCCTACTAACTTCTAACAAACTCTCTCCAATCCACGAAAATACCTACCTATGCTGAAAACAGCTGTCTATTCAGGATTCAGAACTTCACAGATCATGTCACCAGTATCAGCTGTTAGCAACAAGCAATATACTGTGGTACCCAGACAGATTTTTCTCAACCACAGTCAAATTGACCACCCTTTCAGTGAATGATACAAAGCCAACTGCATTCACGATCACGGTTTTCTTTGCCATGGCACAATTATGTGAGCAGGGTTCCTGAACAGGTCTTCACACCTCCTGAGGACATCAGAGGCACCAGTTCTGACAGGAGGTCTCAGTGCCTCCAGTCTGCCTCATAGACTTCATGTAACAGACATCAGGATTCATTCTATAGTGTCACTCCACAAACCGCTTTAGCCTCTCGTTGCACTTGGCATCGACCAAATGCTGCACTCTGTTCCATTATCTGGCATGTAAAACATTGTGTATGCATTTGTGTGTGTGTGTGTGTGTGTGTGTGTGTGTGTGGAGGGGGGGGGTTCTGATCTGTGCTTTTGGAGGCAAAAACCTTTCTACTATTTACAAAGTAATTTAGCAGAAGCTCTTATCCAAACGACTTACAGACACATTGGAGTAACTTGTGCTAACAATTTTCACCTCACAGGACTGAACTGAGTTCAGTAGAAATAATCAACTTCTGTCCTTTTCCCAACCTTTTGGCCTTAACCACTTTGCGTCCCTCCTCACGGTTCTTCGACATCATAAATGGATAATATCCACTGGGACCAAAGAAATGAATCCCTGTAATTTAGTTAAAGCTCCAGGGACATGGCTTATAATCTTCTTCTCATTGAGAGTGTACTTTTTTTCTGAATATTCTTGCTGAGCAAGGCTAGCACAGATTACCAGCATTCCATCCTTACCCCACTGACCCGTCTATGTCTCTCTTTACGTCACGGCTTAGCAGATAGGGTGCAGATTAGACCCTGTGGTTAGACCCTGCGGCCTCATCAAAACTACCTTCCCCTACAACACGTCATTACCTCACCACCTTTCTGTTCTTCAGAGTAGACCACACCTAAAATCCCTTCTACTCCTACTGACAGCAAGTTAAGGTTTCCTCTCATTGTTGTTTACCCTCTTCACTGTTAACACCAGAGTCATTACTACGTCCAGTGCTGGCTGATTCACAAGTTAATATCACTCTTCATGCATTCTTTCTTTCTTTTCACTAAAGACCATTGAGTTCTTTGACCCTAATGTTCAGCCAAGCCGTATCCTCCATGTCGACCAATATTCAGTACAGCTCATACTCCGCCAAGTCAGCTCAATCTCTCGTACCCACAGTTATTACTTTAAATGCATATTTTTACACATAAGGAAAAATTATAATTTTCAAACATATATTGGGTGCTCTTTTTTCTGAATAAAAAACATATATTGGGTGCTCTTTTTTTGAATACCTGCAAATACAAACATTAGAAAAAGTAACAGACATCAATGACCAAAATGAAAAAAAAATGAAAACAGATCAAAAAATGAAGACCATCATTTACCTCCCCCCTTCCCCTGCCAAACATGTACCCTAAACATTTTGAGACTGTCTTTCACTTCCAGTGGGAAACAAAACCGGACTGAAGGAGTAGTTTGTCATGATCTGCTCTGTCTGCCACGCCTTCAACTGCAACCTCTCTCAGAGGTTGTAGAAAGGTCTGAGGTGAAAGGTCATTGTGTCAGGATAGGCATGAGCCCATGGGTCAAAATGAAAGTCATGACGTTTCTCAAACAAAACCTTTTACTGTAGCCAGATACTGTAGCCAGATGACTGAGTGATGAATATAATATAAAAAAACATTGATATATCATTGGGTTGAAGCTAGGGTAAAATGTTTTATACGCCCAACACTCCTCAGGGAGCAAAAATTTGAATTCCCTTAATCACTTTAACAAGCAGAAGTGCTCGGCTTTACTTTAGAAAATTAGGACAGATTTCCCCAAAGCACTATTTTATTCTCATCCATGAAATGCCACTTCAAGTGATGAAAGAGGAATTAAAAAAAAGTCTGCATGACCTTTACTGCACCACAGAGCAGACAGGAAAGGGTGTGAGCTGAGCCTACAGTTTCTCTCCCCAAGCCAGAGAGCACTACCACCTCATGGCATCCACGGTGGATGGAAGTCAATGTTCAAATAAAGTGTTGTCCGAGGGGGGCAAGCCCAAGCAATGGCACAGGCTGAACAAAATCTGACGACCACTGCCGACTGAATGCCCTCAGTCAGGTGTGGTCTCTAGGAAGGTCCTAGTCTGGCAGCAGGTGAAATTGCGGCCGATGTGAAATCGTCAAGTACTTACAACGTTGCAGTGACTTACCAGTGGCATCAAGCCATGTTCACGCTGGTTCTGGAGTGTATCCACTGGTTCAGCAGGACTCTGCTCTGATACCTGGGATACATTGCAGACCTCAGATGCCTTCGGGTCACTCTGTACAGATTATCATGGGGATAATTAAAAAGTAGAATCCCTAAGCGGACAGCAGGGTGAAAGATGTTGCATACATTGGCAAGTCAGCAAAGTAGCCGACATGATCTTTCGAAAAATGCCATTTTGGCAGTGGTATAGATATTACACCCCCGATATTACAGACTGGTCAATGTGACCCCCCTGGGAAAGAGTGAAAATCCTGAGATAGACTGACCCTGACCCCCCAATACACAACAGAAACCTAGGCCGTTGCATATTGGGCCGGTTTCGCAGACAGATTAAGCCTAGTCTAGAACTAAAAAAAGAAGCTCAATTGAGTTTTCTGTTGAACTTGATTTTTTTGTCCTAGCCTGTCATAAAGTAATTTAATGGCACCATCTCTATTGTGCATCGGCAGTAACATAGCATAGGTAGTAACATAGCATAGGTAACTGAACGCATCAAATGAAAGTTCTCACCTTGTAATATCCAGTTACGCTTTCGGCTATTTTGTTGATATTCAGCATGTATTCGTGTAACTTTCGTTGATACTTGAGAGCAGTGAGCTGCGCTTCGCTCTGGAGGGATGACACCTGGGCAAGGAGCGACTGCTCTCTCCTGCCCCATCTGAGCCGCTCCATTCGGGCTTCATGCTCCAAGATAGCGCTTCTCTCCTGGAGCGTGTCATTCATCACGCGAAGTGCATCTAAACAACAATGCTCTCCCTGAACAACGGTCTGGGACAACAGAAGCCCGCATCCTTTCTGGCAGACACCGACATCTTCGCGGTCAAAGTCAGAGCCTCCTCTTTTCAAACACGGCTCATCGTCCATCTTGCCCGAGTAAACTTCTCTGTAACTTTCCTTGTCCTCCTTGCATATATTTCTACAGCCCGCGTACATTTGTCCGTCCGAGTCCAGACTAGTGTCGTAGGGTACAGCTGCTGTTGCAGCAGTATGTCAAAGGTTTGTCCAGGTGTTTTATTGTCGAGTGCACGTCATACTGTACACAAGCTATATGCCCAACACCAAAAGCCAAATGTATATTTTATGCGCGTATGCAACTGAAATTAGTTTCAGCCGCAAGTTGCTTACGCCTAAACGCCCCACAGTTGACGTCCATCGCCCCTGGAACTGGACAGGTCCTCGATGCCACGTTCAAATGCTGCAGTCGGAATTAGGGAACTCGGAAATAGATTGTTTTGTGTAACTGGTTGTATGTCTAGTTCTGCCGCTTTCCGCTACTGTCGGTGATATCAGATATCCCTATTCCGCAGGGAAGTTTTACTGGAATAAATGTTTGCCACTTTCAAAACAACTTGGAAAATGACCTCAAACTAAGGAAAAATGTGGGCTAGTGGTGTCAGGAAATCGCGCTGGATTCCCCCCATAAAAGCAAGTAAAAAGTAAATGTCCGAACACTTGGCAGTTCCTTTCAACTGGCTCCAAGTTGAAATCATCTGCATTCATCACAAAGTCTTAAAAGCGTTGGGACCATCCTCGTATTTTTCACTCCGTATTATAATAGCCTAAGAATGTTACTAATTTTACGATTTTGTTGTTCCCAAACAGAACCAGCAGAGGTCGTCCACGCCCTCAGATACCACGTTAGTGATTCCATTGGTTTTCATACAGTAGATCGTTTCTACAACTAATCCATTAAACTAAAATCTGAACTGCTGCCCTTATCACATATGCCATCATGTGCTTTAAAAACATACTTCACAATATAGCATTTATTTACTGTCCATTTAAATTGCACAGTTTTAAATAGGCTGCACTGCAGGCTGTAACAGGTTATGACAGGACTGTTGTAGAATATCTCTATACAGAGCATCAGTTAGTGAGTCTGATACTCCTATAGCCCTGTGTTTAGATTCAGTGTATAATTGTCTAACCCCGCATGACAGAGTGGAGGCAGAGTGAAGAGAGCAAGAGAAAAAGACAGAAAGCGATAGAGAGAGCATCACATATCTGCAGCCTAATAGTGTGTTTCTAGTCTGTTTGTATGGAGTGCACATACAGTACACAAGGTGACATCACTCCTGAAGTGTGTTGTGTAGTCTAACATGTCAGCGAGGGACAGAGAGAGAGGGAGAGTGAAGGAGAGCATGAATGGTGGAGATTTACTAAGATAACATTTTTTCGCCCTGGAATGTTTCCACCTATTTGGAGAAAAAGAAACACAGTAGAGTTTCTAGACTATATGACACAACTAGACCATTTGTCTAGTCTCTGACATAATTAGATGTGATTGCATAGTCTATGCAGCCTGAGCGTATTCCACTGTCTGGTGTTACAGATAATGTCTTGCAATATTGTGATCCCAGACCATACAGACTGCCCACTGAGAAAGAGAAGAGTAGTGCTCATTAAACCATACAAAAACATAACATGTCAAAAAATCATTCTTCAATTTACATCAAATTCAAACAGTTAGATCACCTTTCTAGTGAGACAGTTGATGATTGTTTTACATCACACATATGCCTTTAGGTATTTGGTCTTTCTAGATTGAGTATATGGAGTCAGTAAGCCACAAGCTGTTCTGTGAATCTGACAGTTGGAAATATCGCTGCAAATGATGTTAGCAACAAAAACAAAACAAATGACTTTTCACTTTGTTCTCTGAAATCAATATTGCCTGCGAGCTGGAAAACAAAACTAAGAGTACTATCTCTTTTTCTGGTACAAAATAAATGCTATTTTGAGAAAACGTTATCTACAGTGCATAACAGTGGTGACACTGTCTCTTATTTTCATCAGCAGGTCTCGCTGACAGGGAAAATTAATGTGGTCCTTGTATCATCATGTCCACACAATCTTCTAACTGACTCATTCATCCTGTCTTGCTCACCGAAAACAAAACAATTTAATGAAAAATTATTTTGAAGTCCTACACCAACAAAATGTACGCTATAAATTTTGTGTGCACATTGTCTTAAGAAATAACGCTAGTTGACCTGCAGAAACCCCTTGGCTACATGTAAAATAATGGGACTAAGGATTTCCTTCCAAACAAAATTATGAACAGCTTGTTTGAAGCAAAAATGGGTTTCAGCAGATGATGTTGCCTGGGCAATATTTTCTAATGTTATGACAGCTGTTAGTGGCTGAACTACTTAAAAGCTATCCTATTACTCTTCATGAGATACAAGACCATCAGTCCAGTTTGAGTCATTATGCTATCTGATGTGGGACACTGGAATACATCAAGTGCAATTTCAAAGTAAATCAGTGCATAAGCAGTTTTTCCCTTCTCGTGTCACTCACGGACAGTCATCTCATTAGCCACGTCAGCAGAAAATACCGCTAAATTGTAGATAGTATAGCCAGCTATTTAAAGGATTAGTTATCGTGGCTTAGCATTGACCTGGCACTCAAGGCACATACTCCAGTACCTTGACCTCCTGGGTAACCCACTGATTTATTACAACTTGAGAAGGTTGATGGGATGCGGCATTCCAGGTATACTTTACAGGGGTTTGATGACACAGCATGGAGTTTGAAAGATCTTTTCAGGCTTAGTCCTGATGTTCATTGATGAGCAGCATTGACAGCGGGCGCGTAACCACTCCCCCGCCGGGCACCAAAAAATAAATTAAGCCTAGCTGATTTGTCGGCAGTCAGCACGTTGGTTCTGTGTAGCTTAGCTGGCCTGAGCGTGGTGTTTGTAAGAGCAGGGTCCCGGGTTCAATTCCCAAAGTGTGTGTATGTTTTCACCACTGTAAGATTCTATGGAAAAGTGTCCTCTATTAGACGTCAATTTAAGTTATGTGCAGTAACCAGTTCACACATTTTTAGTGGTGTGGGAAAGACCGAAACAGCACGTAAAGTGAATGGCCCTATGTAGGAAAATACCCTACGAAACGCTAGATTAAAACAAAGATATACATATCCATGCTTAGTAGAGCAGAAGCCCTCTAGATACAAATAGGAGAACCTCTGATTACCTATTGTCCAGGGCTTTCCAAAGTTGATCTCTGGCTAGATGTATCTGCATACACTGACTGAAAGACTGGTCTATGTATTTACATTGGCCTTCCTGTTTACCGAATGTTCAACATTGATACACCTGTTTTGAGGTAGGAGTGCAATTGCCTTGTGATTAGTATATCTATTTTTAGCTGTGGAAAAGAGAGGTAGTATTTTCTATTTTATTAGGATTCCCACTGGCATCAGCCAACACAAATGCACGATGCCACTGTGAGCTGTTTCAATATGACTAGGCATTTGTGTTTAATTGTTTAAGTTTACATCTTACACTCTGTCATTCTACAAAACATTCTGCACTTGAAGACCTAAGGTAAGGCAAGCCTACTTTAATGGTATCTTCTCCAATCAGTGTCTGCTAAGTTTTCCTTAACAATGGAAAACATTTAGGACTGATCTGTCATCGCTTGTCTTTCACTATTTCAACACATAATTAGACATGTTAATAGGCCTACAAACATTCAAGACAATATCATAGAAATGAGACAAGTCACCATCAATGAATAGTTAACTACACTTTTATTGTTCCTTCCAAGTCCAGCAAATGAGAGTCCAGTTTCACCCCTCCCTCCCAACACATGTGAATCTTCAAATTCAGTCAATAATGAACAGGTCTATAGCGCAACGTGGGACACAGCCCAATCACAAGCGCATCGTTCACCATGGTGATGTCATCACACCCCAACCTTCGTCTTACAGCAAAGTGCGTCACTGAAGGAGTGACCGGTGTTGAACACACTGAATGGGTAAGATTCCTTACAGAGAATGACAGAGGCATCCGGTGGCCAAAAGGCTGTTTCATCATGTGTAGAACCCAAGAGGGCTTCCACCTCTTCAATGTGGTCAACTTGTTGGAATTTCCAATTTAATTGGTTAAATAGAAACAGCCAATTGTGAAGAAGTAAACTGACAAATTGTTTTCTGCATCATTGCTTTCCTCTATATTTTTTTCCTCAGTAGGGGCAGCAACGCCCGCTGGACTTGGGACAGTCAATGTTAAAATGCACATCCAATGATGTTCCGGTTCTTATTACGCTGCTCTACCAGGTAGACTACATCGGAATCCTTATGCGCCGAAAGGAACACACACTCCAGCCTTCTGCCTTCACTGAGCTCACTGCCACAAGAGACAGCACTGAGACAAGGCAGCCATATTGGCTTACTAACTTCTGAAACACAGATTGTGCATATGCCCCACCCTCCGTAATACCCTTGGGCTTCTCCATGATAATGAACTTGCACCAATAGTGCTGCCCATGCACTTAGAGAACCATAACGGATATTATACAGGGTGGCTTTATCTATCATTCTCTATATGGTTTAGTTTTGTCTCTCTGTTTTTTTTAACCTAATCCCCATTTGACTGGAAAAATTCCAGAAATATCCCAAAAATGTAAAGTTAGTTGGAGGATTTTTGGAAACCCATGGACAATTTTGGAAAGCCATGGACAATTCTGTAATTTTGTAAAAAATAACATCCTTATCCCATATTAAACTCCCCTAAAAATGACTGGCTGAATGAGACAACTAATGCACATGTTAGGCTTATCTATAGAATGTACAGTACAGTATATATACATTTTACACTGTCTCTGACATAAAGGGATGTTATTATTTACCACAAAGGCAGTTGACATCGTATGAAGCTATTAGGAAATTGCCTGAATCTATGTATGAATATGTACAGTATGACTTGTATGTTGTCTTTTGCAATGTATGAATGGAATTTCTTTACAGTACAGGCCTATGCCATTCATTACCAATGTCATGCACATTAGAGGATGTAGTTATAGCAACCATGTCCCCAGCAACTGTTTCCTTCTGAATATCAAATACGTTCAAGGCATTCATGCATTTGGCAACTCTTTCCATGATTTGTCGCATGAGGGAAAACTTTTTGGGAAAAGCACTTTGTGGTGGATGATTTGTTGATAGAGTCACAATGTATGTAGAAGCATAGCTCTGGTCCAGGTAGCTACCAGAGTCTAGTGTCAGCAGAGACACACATAACATCCTGGACCAGAGACAGCTGAAGCGTGGCTAGCATCACTCAGTCACACTGGACATCTAAACAAAAACTTTTACACGCACGAATTTTCACACGTTTGGCTGAAATTATAATTATAAACATCTTCTGTTGAACCAGTGGCAGGTCATAATGACAACATGTATTAATCACAAATCAATAAACAAAATGAAGCAAATTGTTAATATATGGGTTACTATATACTGTACATAATGTTGTAACTCCTATGTCACCAAAAACGTTAGGACAAAAAATGTGTGGGCTTTGGGTTAATACTTTCTCACCAATATTGATAGTTTGTTTTATGTTATGCTTGTTCTTGCACCAGTTGACAGAGCATGATACACAGCCAGACTGCTATAGGAGCTAGGTAGGTTGTGTTAGATATGAAAAGACAATAAAGCTTCAGACAGACATTGCACGGTTACTGAACTGCATGAGAGTGACTCCATCACTATTAATTGTGACACTCATGTTGAGACGCATTGATAAAAAAAAAATACAAAATACAAAAATGTAAAACCATGAAGTGTGGGGAGACATCAAAAGATTTAACAAAATGGCAACACTCGTACAAAGCGCCAGCATGTATGGCCTGTCACGGACGTCCTAATGATACAGTCAAAACAAACGCTTTTTGTGCTCAGTGTACTCTCTCGCGGGACATTCCAACCATGGAAAGAATCCTTGGAACAGAAAAACAGAATGGAAAACACCCATTCTAGAATCATGAAGATTTATATAACTTAAAACTCAGTTTACATTGTTCCTCCAATTGGGCACTTGTACAACATTGGTCGTGTCACAGCAAAGCGATGGTCACAAAACAGTTTGGTTGCCCGACGAGCAAACCAAGTAAACCACTGACACTTGTTCTCTACGTAACGCTATTAGCCGCCAAGTGTGACGTGTTTTCAGGCTCATTTCTTGTTTCTAGATATTCAATACATTTACAAACATAGATTTTGTTAAATATGCACGCATCACTCCAAGTCCGAAAGAGATTATCCTAAACCATTAAAAAATGTTATCTTCTCTCAAATAACAATGTCTGCATGCAAACAGTTGTAAATAAGTATCCTAGTAATTTAGAGCATGTTAAGAGGCATGTTGTTTCGAAATACTTATTTTTTTCTGAAAAAAGTCATAGCTTTAACAGTATATGTACAGTACACATTAGGCCTACATAGCAAAATAAATGATTGCATATATTACTGTATATTAGCATGACAAATTGCGTTTTCATGATGTTTGATGATAAAACTGAGTATGCCAGGGACCATGAGTAGAGATTTGATTTGACTGTATCTCTGTGAGGGGAGGTTGTGCTTTTTGTGAAAAGAAAAAGAAAAAGCCACTGAAATGCAATTAAAATACACAAAGACAACTTCATAAACGTGTACACTTATCCTTCACAACTATATAACCTGCTCAGATTATAGTATGGAATGCAACGTTGTAACAGTTACTCGACATGTCATCCATCCACGGAAGCTACCGCACCTTCAGAAATGAACTAAAAAGGCCTGAATGACAATCCCTTTGAAACAGTTCCCTACAAAACTTGGTATCAGTGCTGTAGCTACACACGCCTAGTTATGAGCAAAGTCATGGCATTGTGAAAGAGAAGTGAAATGGTTTACACGTAAGGCATATTGAAAAATTTGAAAGACCTCCCTTTGATGCACCCTTTAAAAGATATCGTAGATATTAAACAAGTGAGATCCCAGGTGTCTTCTTAGTCCTTTGTCTGAATTTCGCTGTGTGTCTGTTTTCCCCACAAACAAAGCCCCATTTCCCGTACAAGGAAATATGGGCCTTTGGAAACCAAAGATTGTGGAAGCAAAAGTCGAGTCAAAGACTGGCGTCAACCTGACAGTCTGTTCCACTGGAGTGGGCAGTGCAGACAGGTGGCGTTACATTCAGAGGGCCAGGCAGGACAGACTCAGCAGGAGCAGCGAGGCCACACTGAGCGACTGGGCAACCTCGACGGCTCCACCTGAAACGACACAGACGGACGTTATTTTTAACCTAATCATTCTGTTGTTTCCATGGGTTTCGTTTCATGAAATAAGCCCACATTACCTTTACACACACAAGTTGGGTTTGAGCAGGTGGTGGACAGCAAATTTTTTGTTCAGCATATATTAAGAGTGCCCGCCTTTCCTTAATGCTCCTATGTGATTTTGTGGCGGCCATGTTTTAACCATTTACAGCACGTGTGCCCCCCTGTGATACGCACTGACCTGTTCTCTCATAAGCCAGTGGTTGAATTTAAAATGTTTTTGGAGTTTACTAGTCAATTACTGGCTGACGACTTGTGGCTGAGTTCTCTTGGGAAAACTCATTTATCATACATAATATATACAGGCTATTTATATGTCGGTCGAATGGAGACGGCATTGTCGAACCGGTCATGGGTTTACATGGGGATGGGTTTACATTTGGTAGCCTACCGTTCACTCCAATGGTTTGTCAGTGTCAATCAGCCCATGGACAGGAGCTGTCGCCGATGTGTTCATAGTGCGTTTTATTCTGGAGGGGTAAGACGCCTGGAAAGATTTTAGTCTGTGGTCCACGACTTAGGCCTGCTGATGGACCACATACCTTATCCCCTGACTGACTGACCCACTGACTGATAGCATGGCTGGCTGGACGGGTGAGGTGGGGGGGGGGGCGTGGGGGAGAGACGGAAGAGTAGATGGAGTGGTGAAGAGGGAAACCTCCTTCTGGGTGTCTGTTATCAGGGATGCCAGGCCCGGCTGACAGCTTGATTTCACGGACCCCTGGGAATCAGAGTTGGGGATTATGGAGCAGGGGGTTTGACAAATGGAAGGGCCTTTTAAGGTGATCTCCTCAGCTGCCTCACATGGCATTGTGATATCTAACTACCACTCCAAATATGGGGTTCGACTTCTGATGGATTACATTGCACCATTAATAATGCCAGCAGCTGGTTACTTGGTCTACACCACATCTTAACCATTAGCCTCCATTTTGAGTCATAATGACAGTTGAATTTTAAATAATTTACAGCCAGTTACTGTAACAAGTGCATAATATAGTTTTGTATTATAAAACGCCATGCTCTAGCAACAGAGCAACACAGGACCCTGAGCGAACAGCTGCATGGTGCTTTTATTTGGTGTAAAAAGGCTCTTTCTTATCATCTGCTGTGATTGATGTGTTACCTGAGATGCGTATTTGGGCCACTGCCCCGTCTCCACCCTTGCTGTGAGCCCTGACCTCTACCACGTAGTCCCCTTTCTTGTGAATAGGGAGGTCTATGAACCGCTTGTCAGTGGTGTACAGCACCCCTGAGGAGTAGCCGGCTTGCCTGTACAGGACCTGTGTAGAAAAACAGACCCGACAGACGATCCATTAGATCCATTCATATGGTACGGTCAGTACCAAGTCAAGGAGCTGTGACTCCATGTTACTCTGAGTTCTACAGTGAATTACAAACAGTAGAGTTACGTGTTCAGCATGGCAGCCTTTTTGTAGCTCAGTTATGTTACAAATGCTGTGTCTTTAGTACATGTGTTTCCTCTGGTGTGCGTATGTGGTGGATGCAGATAGTGTCCCACATAAAAACCGTTCCCATGTAAAACTGTTCCCATGTAAAACTGTTCCCATATAAAACTGCTCCCATGTGAAATGGCTCCCAGGGAATACTGTTCCCATGTAAAACTGTTCCCATGCAAAACTGCTCCCATGTAAAACTGTTCCCATGTAAAAATGTTCCCATGTGAAATGGCTCCCATGTAAAACTGTTCCCATGTAAAACTGTTCCCATGCAAAACTGCTCCCATGTAAAACTGCTCCCATGTAAAACTGCACCCATGTAAAACTGTTCCCATGTAAAACTGTTCCCATGTAAAACTGCTCCCATGTAAAACTGTTCCCATGTAAAAATTTTCCCATGTAAAACTGCTCCCATGTAAAACTGTTCCCGCATGAAAATGCTCCCATGTAAAACTGCTCCCATGTAAAGCTGTTCCCATGAAAAACTGCTCCCATGAAAAACAGTTCTCACATAAAACTGTTCCCATGTTAAACTGTTCCCATGTGAAAAGGCTCCCATGTAAAACTGTTCCCAAGTAAAACTGTTTCCACCTTGTAGCCATCTATTGTTGACTCGTTGGCCAAAGGTTCCACATGTTCCCAGGCAATATTCACTGATGTGCCTTTCAGCTTTTTACTGATGATTTTAGGAGGTCGGCTGGGAGCTGGGGATAAACAGGAGACATGACCAGACAGTATTAGGATCACATGACAACTGGACAGAGTGTCGGAGGGCCAATTTCTCCGACCAAGCCCAGTCCTCCACTAACTACATACGTATCATAGAGAAACTGCATTCAATATTTGTTTAGAGTTAGTCTTTGTGAACAGGCCCTGGGAGTTGTGAGCACACGACATACGGGCTTTCTTGGTGTAGATCTGGACGTGTTGGCTGGGGGGCCCAAACCCGGCAGCGTTGAAGGCCCTGACCTCTATGAGGTACGGGGAGCCCGGCTTCATGTTCTCCAGTTTGGTCTGGTTCTCTCTACTGGACACTACCACCTTCTGACTTGACGCCTCGCTGTCCTCTGCATTCCTCCAGAACCGAATCTGGACAGGAGATGGAGAAGGGGGGTTCCAAATGGGAAAAATAGGGAGAAGGACAGACAAGGAAAGGGTTTTGTGGCTGTCTCTGTAGAAAAACCCTTTCAAGATTTTTTTATCCCTTTTGGCTTCATTCCGCAGAGTATTGTACATTGAACCCCAAAGTGTTCCGGGACCGCAAAGGATTTTACCTGGAACCAGGGGTGTAGCACAAAATTCTGGGCCCTGTACCTAGGCAGTCTCTGAGGGCACCTCCCCTCTTCATTCAAGATTCAAGCATTTTCAAGGGCCCCTCTACACTTTAGGGCCCTACATACTTAGTACCGCTTTTCCCCCCGACCCGACGCCACTACCTGGAACCAAAGGGTTCACTTACTGGTTCGGCTGTGTTCATGTGTCGCATCGTCTTACAAAGTGTTACTGCTCATGGACACAGGAAGTACTGACCTGGTACCCATCAACAGCATGCTGGGTGACAGGAAGCCACCAAACTATAGCCTCAGAGGCTGAAAGCGCCTTCGCCTCCACACTGACAGGGGCTTCGGATGGCACTAGGGGAACACACAGTTGGCACAGGTGTCAGTCAAGACATTACATTAGTCACGACATTCATCAGGACAGACAGTGACAGGAAGGGAGAGATCCTGTGGATGTATGTTCTCCATATACCCACCTGTAGTACCTGTCTTCTCTGTGATTTTATGTAACTTTTTTTTTTTGCGGAAGGGCCATTAGGGTGCACTCTTCTGCGGAGAGCCCCAGGGGAGTAATTAGGGGACATTGCCCCGTGTAGAGTACCGTCTTTCGGTAGGAACATTAAATGGTTACTCTGACTCTCTGCGGTAACTAGAGATCCCATAAGAGTAGGGGTGTTGACTGAGCGGCCTGGATATACCTCCAACCTTCATATATCATCACGGTCATCAAATCATCCCCGGCTTTCAAATGTATTCCACCCCTCTTTTCCTCCCAGGAACTTTTCCCCAGGTTGTTGCTGTAGATAAGAATGTGTTCCCAGTCAGTTTTCAATAAAAACGAATGTCGTCTCGGTACCAAGACTCACCCTGTTCCCAGTCTTGTCTTTGTCAATAGACATTAATCCCTGCCCGAAACAAGCCCAGGAACAAAACAACGTCTCCCCACATCACTTCTGCTCTCTACAACGCACACATTTCTCTGTGAAACCATGCATGGCGCTCTCAGGGTCTCTGTGCTGAGAAAGGAACTTCCTCTGAAATTCCAGCACTGGGCATCAAACCAAGAAACCTTCCCAAGCAAGTCATCAGGGGCGGCTCAAACCTAATGCTTTCCCCCTCTCATACACTCCAAAGAAGCCGTGCCACTGAGCAACAGAGCATCACTCCACAACCCTGGGTTTCTCATCTTGATTGTCTGTTAACAGAAGTTAATAAGTGGACTAAATGCTTGGCATCTTTGGGGTGAATTATAAGATTTCTGCTTCCGTGCTACGAGATAATCCCAATCTGATGAGGGCTGAGTACAGAGGGAAGAAAGAACGGATGAATAATATGGAGTCTAGAGGCAGAGGGATGGAGGGAGAGATGGAGGGAGGGATGGATGGAGGCTAGGGAGAGAGGGAAAGATGGATAGAGAGAGTATGGAGGCTAAGTCCCTGTGATCATGACACATAGTGTCAAAAAGTCTGCGTGATGAAAAGTAATTGGCGGTGGTGGCTTGAAAGAGCAGAGGAAGGCATGGCTTTCCTAAATACAACCCTGTTTTCAAAAAAGTTGTGACAATGCGTGAAATGCAAATAAAAACAAAATGCAATGATGTGCAAATCACTTATCCCTATATTTAATTGACCAAAAAAATACATGCCCATTTTGAAAATGATGACAACAGCACATTTCTGAAAAAGCTGGGACAGGGGCATGTTTTCCACCGTGTTGCATCACCTCTTTTTTGTTTGGGAACTGAGGAGACCAATTGCTGTAGTTTTGAAAGTGAAATGTATTCCCATTCTTGCTTGATATGGGATTTCAGCTGCTCAGCGGTTCGGGGTCTCCTTTGTCATATTTTTCATTTCATAATGCGCCAAATGTTTTCAATTGGTGACAGGCCTGGACTGCAGGCAGGGCAGTTTAGCACCCGGACTCTTTTACGATGAAGCCATGCTGTTGTAATACATGCAGAATGTGATTTGGCATTGTCCTGCTGAAATAAGCAAGGCCTTCCCTGAAAAAGAAGTTGGCAGCATATGTTGCTCCAAAATCTGTTGTTCAGCATTAATGGTGCCTTCACAGATATGGAAGTCCCCCATGCCATGTGCGCACTAATGCAAATTCATACCATCACGGATGCTGGCTTTTGAACTGTGCCCTGATAAGAAGCTGGATGGTCCCTCTCCTCTTTAGTCCGGAGGATGCGGCGTCCATGATTCCCAAAAGGAATTTCTAATTTTGATTTGTCAGACCACAAGACAGTTTTCCACTTTGCCTTAGTCCATCTTAAATGAGCTCGGGTCAAGAGAAGACGGCGGCGTTTCTGGATCTTGTTTATATATGGTTTCTTCTTTGCATGGTAGAGTTTTAACTTGCATTTGTGGATGCAGCGACGTACTGTGTTCACAGACAATGGTTTTCGGAAGTGTTCTTGAGCCCATGCAGTGATGTCTACTACAAAATTGTGTCTGTTTTTAATGCAGTGCTGCCTGAGGGCCCGATGATCACGGCCATCCAGTATTGGTTTTTGGCCTTTTTCCCTGGCGTACAGAGATTTCTCCAGAGTCTCTGAATCTTTTAATGATATTATGTACTGTAGATGATGAGATCCCCAAACTCTTTGCAATTTTATATTGAGAAACATTATTGTTAAATTGTTGCGCAATTTGCCTGCGCAGTCTTTCACAAGACTCACAGTGGGATGCTCTTTTTAATACCCAATCATTTTACTGACCTGTTGCCATTTAACCTAATTAGTTGTGAGATGTCCCACCTGTTTTTTAGCATTACACATCTTTTCCAGTCTTTTGTTGTCCCTGTCCCAGCATTTTTGATACGTGTGGTTGGCATCAAATTCAAAGTGGGCATATATTTTTCAAGTAACAATAACATTTCTCAGTTTCAACATTTGATATGGTGTCTGTGCACTATTTTCTATTGAATATAGGGTTTAAATGATTTGCACATCATTGCATTCTGTTGTTCTTTACATTTTACACAGCGTCCCAACGTTTTTGGAAACAGGGTTATACATCTTCTCTCCCTCTGTACTGTTGAATTTAGTTTTTATTAAAACTAATAATAAGTACCCTTATTTTTTCAGGGCTAGTAAGACTGACAGCACATTGTCATTTTCAGCGATAACCAGGCAGCATGTAAGGTTAACTAGGCTATCTCCGGCCCCTAAACTACAGGTTCCTCCCACGCAGTGGTTACGATTAGCATTTCATCCTAAATCTGTGTTTACCGTCCTGCGCCGAGTAGATGACAGCCGTGAGACTGTAGGGTCCCTCTCCCTTGATGTTGAAGGCCTTGACTTTCACCAGGAACTCTGTGGAGGGGGGGATGGACGGGTCCTTGTGTACGTAGTGTCTGGCCTGGGGGTCGGCTACAGTCACCTTCATCCACTCAAGGTCATTTTTGGGCTTGAAGGCGATTATGTAGCCAAAGTTACGGCCGTAGTAGTACTGTGGCTGAACAGGCTGGAGGAGTGGGGAACAACCCGTTAGAAATAAATAATGACAGAAAGATTTGAAGCAAGCGAGGCCCACTTCCCCACGCACAGTTGACCCTGTAGGTCCGTCTCTACAGACAGATTGGTGCTGAGTGATGATGAGGCTGTTTGGCCAGACCCAAAGTAAGGTTTGCCATATTACATGTTTTTCAGGTTATTTTAGCTATGACATGATGACTGTGTCTCTGAAAGAGTGTTTATTACAAAGATACAACAATATCATCAGAGCGGTCTCTCTCCACACATCTCACAGCTTGGTCTGGACCCCATCGGACCACGCTGTGGCCTGAGTCATGTGCGTGCATCAGGCACGACTCACGACAAAACACGCACACACGCCAAACTCACAAACAGAGCTAACCTTTAAACAAAAGGCTCATCACATCGACAAACGGTTGTGGGACTGATGCTGCCAGGCTTGAGGAAAGAAAAGGCAATCTGGCCAGGAGCACTCGAGAAATTTGTCAAAGGGGGCAGCGCACACAGAGTCTAGCTAAGGCTTGACATCGATCACTGATGGTGTTGCCTATTATCTGCTGGTGATTGTGTTTTGGGAGATTAAAGATAATTACACACAATCTTTCCAGTCTGTGTCTCTCAAACCCTACTGGTATTGGGGCGTGACGCTTCCACTCCTCTCCCTATGAGACCTATCAGAGAAAAATGTCTCAAACTAAATGCATTTTTCATGTGCTGTTTGTTCATTTGAAATCAACCCTCCGCTGGTGCTTGTCTCCCCGTTTGGTTTGCTCCTGCCTGGCTGCCGGAATTCAGATCAGATTCTGGAGAAAAGCTGAGTTTGCGGTCAACAGATCACTCCAGCAGACAAAGAAATAAAGAAGTACCGTCCACGTGATGGTCAGCTCCCTGCTGGTGCCCCCACCGCCGCCGATGTCCGAAGGCGCCACCACGGGAACTAGGGAGAAACAGTAGAACAGAAAATGCATCTCATTCCCCGGCCAGTTTCACCAAGCCCCCTTGTCC
>JACXGI010007723.1:0-36288 GCA_016801175.1 Esox masquinongy
CTGATTAGAGTGTGGCACCAGGTGTCTTCAATATTGAACCTTTTCACAATATTCTAATTTTCTGAGATACTGATTTGGGGTTTTCATTAGTTGTCAGTTATAATCATCAAAATTAAAAGAAATAAACACTTGAAATATATCAGTCTGTGTGGAATGAATGTATACATTATACAAGTTTCACTTTTTGAATGGAATTACTTCTTCCAACTTTTTTGATGATATTCCAATTATATGACCAGCACCTGTATACTTTTCAGAAATATGTGGATCCTTCTACACACGTCTCCAGCCTCCTTTTCTCCCAGCGCGTTCTCCCGTGACCCTTAACCTCCCACCTTTCAAAGTTATCATGCACTTCTCACATGCACACACAGAAAACTATAACGAAGACAGAATATTAATTACCTTTTGAAAAACCTGTCTCTCAGCAAAACCTTTGGCATCCTTTGAACATTTAAGTAAAACATAAAAAATCCTAAAATGTTTGAGTATTTGTAATGAGTTGTTCTAATGCACATTTTAGTAGAGTATTACATACAAATACTGATTATTCAGAAAGATAATCTTCAACTTTTCCATATATGTTGCATCAATACAATTATATGGACATTACAACAGGCATTCATAGACCATATACCAAAATATAATTTCAATGAATTTGTCTCTTACAAACATCAAGATGTTAAAAATTCCAAATTGTCTTTAAATTAAACTGTGACATACACACATGTAACCCAAAGGTCTTTCGACAGCCTGCAAATCTAAAAGCTAAGAAATGTCATATCTAGGGAATGAGATGTTTTGAATGTCTCTCATTGTATGTATGTGGTAATTGTACTATCTTTTAGTGTTTTGTAATAGGGTATATTTTGTTATTTTTATGGACTCCGGGAAGAGTAGCTGGTGCCTTTCGTAGAAGCTAATGGGGCTGCTGATAAATCTTAAATAACTGAATAAAATCAAATCTATAATGAATATATTTCATGCCTATATGGTATCCGTCATTCTCATCTATACACATAGTTAAACCTCTTATTTTCACACAAATCAGTTTAAATTTAAAAGGCTTAATTGGCATGGGAAACATTTGTTTACAGTTAGGTCTGAAAATATTGGATGAAACGTGTGAAACGTTTAGGAATTGTATGAAACGTTTAGGAATTGCAACCATTTTCATACACAGCCCCCTTATTACAGGGGTTCAAATGTAATTGGACAAATTAACACAATCATAAATAAAATGTTCATTTTTAATACTTTGTTGAGAATCCTTTGCAGGCAATGACTGGTTGAAGTCTGGAACGCATGGACATCACCAAACGCTGGATTTCCTCTTTTGTGATGCTTTGCCAGGCCTTTACTGCAGCTGTCTTCAGATGTTTGTTCGTGGGTCTTTTTACATTAAGTTTTGTCCTCAGCATGTGAAATGCATGCTCGATCGGGTTGAGGTCAGGTGATTGACTCGGCCATTGCAGGATATTCCACTTCTCTGCCTTAAAAAACTCCTTTCGCAGTATATTTTAGGTCATTGTCCATCTGTAAAGTGAAGCGCCATCCAATTAACTTCGCTGAATTTGGCTAAATCTGAGCAGACAATATATCCCTATACACTTCAGAATTCATCCGGCTGCTTCTGTCTTCTGTCACATCATCAATAAACACTAGTGACCCAGTGCCATTGGAAGACATGCATGCCCATGCCATCACACTGCCTCCACCATGTTTTACAGATGATGTGGTACGCTTCGGATCATGAGCCATTCCAAGCCTTCCCCATACTTTTTTCTTCCCATCATTCTGGTATAGGTTGATCTTAGTTTCATCTCTCCAAAGAATGCTGTTCCAGAACTGGGCTGGCTTTTTTAGATATTTTTTTGGCGAAGTCTACTCTGGCCTTTCTATTCTTGAGGCTTATGAATGGTTTGCACCTTGTGGTGAATTTGCTCTCATGAAGTCTTCTCTTTATGGTAGACTTGGATAATGATATGCCTACCTCCTGGAGAGTGTTATTCACTTGGCTGGATGTGGTGAAGGGATTTTTCTTTACCATGGAAAGGATCCTACGATCATCCACCACTGTTGTTTTCCACTTTTTGTGTTGCAGAACTCACCAGTGCATTCTTTTTTTCTCAGAATGTACCAACCTGTTGATTTGGCCACTCCTAATGTTCTTGCTATCTCTCTGATTGATTTTTTTTGCAGCTTTGGATGGCCTGTTTCACCTGCATTGAAAGCTCCTTTGGCTGCCTCTTGTGTGTTCACAGCAACAGCTTCCAAATGTGAATACCACACCTGGAATCAACTTCAGACTGTTTTTACCTGCTTAATTGATGAACAAATAGCCCACACCTGTCCATGAAACAGCTTTTAAGTCAATTGTCCAATTACTTTTGGTCCTGTAATTCCTAATTGTAATTCCAAACCCCTTACTCCAATTTGGATGTGTGTAACTTGAATATATTTAGGTTAACAGCCGAAATAACAAAACTTGTGTCAGTGTCCAATTATTCCCGGACCTAACTGTATATTACCAAATCAAGTTGATAAATAAGTCTTCCCACTTCTTAATAGTTAAACAAATAAAAAAATATATAACTAACAAGTGGAAGAAAGAGTAATAATTACACCCGTCAGTGTTTCAAAAGAATGAAGGCATTTCAAATGTTTTTAGCTATGTACAGTGTTTTAACCATGTAAATAGTTTACTTTCTCTGGCTGTGTCTTTGGCTCCATTTCTCCCTGTGTCTGTGGCTCCATCTGTGTCGGTGGCTCCATGTCTGTCTGACAGGTATATCAACTGTGCCCGTAATGAAGAAGAACAGAATCTGGTGGCCTTCCAGTACAGAGGAGGGATTCTGTACCGCTGCTGTAAGTCCATAGCTGTTGGAGAGGAGCTGCTGGTTTGGTATGGAGAGGAGTACGCCAGAGACCTGGACTTTGTCTTTCACCACCTCTGGGATAAAAAGAGCTCTGCTAAAGGTACAGTTCTCACTCTGCGACCTTTACCTCCTCATTTATCTTTCTCTACATTTGGACGTTGGAACAACTAGATAACTAGAACATCTCTTACTCCATCTCTTACCTACTTACTTACTCTCTTTTTCTACCACCATGATAACATTTCCCCCGCCACATTTTTTGGCTACTCTAAGATTATTATTTTCATTTGTCTGCAACCACACACTGAACAAATAAATTATTAACATTTTACACAATTTTCTCTCTGTCACTCTGTAAGAAAATAATTTCACTGTTAGTCTACCCATAACAAATTATGTGGCAAAAAACATGAGATCAAACATGATTTGATCTCTTTATCACTCTCTTAGATGTGAACTCTAAATCTTCCCAGTTCCGGATCTACTACTGTTCCTGCTGCCCATTCTCTTTCACCTCTCAGATCTACTTCCACAACCACATAAAGAGATCTCACCATGAAGAGTACAACAGACTACTGAGGAGTGGAGAGATCAGAGCAGAAAGTGTCATGTCTTTCAGTAGTTCACAACACCATCAAACCACCTCCCGTTCCTCCAAACTACCTTCCTCTAGGAAGCCAAGAGGGACATCCAAGCCTCAACCTTACCATTGCTCCCAGTGTGGGAAGAATTTTACTAGAGACAACAGTCTTAGAACACACCAGCGCATTCATACAGGATATAAGCCATTTCACTGTTCTCAGTGTGAGAAGACTTTCAGTAGAGAGGATGTTCTTAGAACACACCAACGCACTCACACCGGAGAGAAACCATACCACTGCTCTCAGTGTGGAAAGACTTTCAGTCAGCTACAGCATCTAACAGGTCACCAGCGCATTCACACAGGAGAGAGGCCATACCACTGTTCCTACTGTGAGAAGAGTTTTTGTCAGTCAGGAGACCTAAAGAAACATAAACGCATTCACACAGGAGAGAAGCCATTTCACTGTTCCCAATGCGAGAAGACTTTCAGCCAGGAGGGTAATCTCAGAACACACCAACGCACTCATACAGGGGAGAAGCCATACCACTGCTCCCAGTGTGGTAAAACTTTTAGTTGGTCAGGAGACTTCAAGATACATCAACGTATTCACACAGGAGAGAAGCCTTACCACTGTTCCCGGTGTGGAAAGACTTTTATTCGGTCAGACCGGCTAAAAACACATCATTGTTCTTAAGAGTAATAAATAGGAACTTTATATTTAACTTAAGAATGGGATGTTGGTGAAAAGCCCATATTAATATGACAGTGATAGTAAATGTTAAGTATGTGTATATAAAATGTTTCTAATATAAATTTGAATATAAGACATCTCAGTCTTGATTTGTATCATGGTCGCATCATATGAATGATTCCATGCAGTCCTGCAAGAATTACAGTCAATACCCAGAGTTCTGGTCAATACCCAGGGAGTTGCGGTCACTATTATGGTTAAATATCCTGAGAATTACGGTCAACACCCAGAGAATTATGGTAAATATCCTGAGAATTACGGTCAACACCCAGAGAATTATGGTAAATATCCTGAGAATGACGGTCAACACCCAGAGAATTACCCAGACTTATACCTAATATCAAAGTCTGTTTAGCGAGTTGCTTGTGTGGCTGCGTGAGTCGCTCTCTCCCTTTCTCTCACCTATCCTCCTCACGAGACAGGAACAGAAACAGCTACTGCCCTGTGCATCGACATCTAACTTAAGAGGCAAATGAGGCAGACTGACAGAACAAACTGAGCGAGGATGCCGAAATCACAGTCAAATTCAACACGTCTGTTTACAATTACAAGTTCCCTCTCAATTTAACGTATTCTAAGGACACATGCTTGGTTTCTTGTCATCATAGCAGATAAAATAAAAAAAATAAACAGGACTTGGTTATCTTGTTCCCCTACCTACTGAAACAGACATCTCTCCCAGAACAAATGTGTGATGTGCGGATCACAAGGTAGGGGAAACGTCTCAAATGGCCTTACTTTGTTATGTGCAGTCAGTGAGCAATTCATTATTTTTAGAAATGCTCTGCAGTTCTGGAACTATGTGGTTGTGAGTGATCACAGCTGTCAAGCAAGACACTTCAATCTAATCTCATTAGAAATGTACCTCATTTAAACCACACATTTACAAGTCTAAAGGATATCAGCAATAGCCATCATGACTTGAGTTTCTTTAGTTTACTGCTCGCCGGTATTTGGATCATGGGGTGCTCATGGTGTGACTTACAAAATTTAATCAGATTAAAGCCTTGCAAATTCAAAACATTGATTCTATCTTAGCTAACTGCCTATATAGCGAATGGTTCAGTGCAATGTTGGCATGGACATGATGTTTCCAACAAAGTGCATTATCCATATAATTTCTGTAACAAATGTCTGCCTTGACCTGCTACAAATGTCTTGGTATTTGACTTGATTGTTCACTGTCATTCAAAACTCATATTGCCGACCTGCAGTCTAAAGCTAAATCCAGAACTGGTCCTTGTTTACAGCAACATAGATCACTGTGACCTTAACACCTGGTTAACTGACTATCCCTTCACACACATCAGCTTCATTGGTACCAACTTACTTAAATCTCTTTCAGGTAAATGCACTCTACCTTAGTTCACTTCTCAATATCTGCTACTCTGATAGTAACCTGCGCTTCAAAAGATACATCGCTGGTCAACTATAAAGCATGTTCTTCCTTCGGCTGATGCTAATTTCGGTTTGCTGTTGCCAATGACTGGAATGAGTTTCAAAAGACCCTCAAACTTGACACACTTGTTGCACTTCGAAAATAATGAGCTGCTATTTATAATAGTACCTGCTGAATCCCCTATTCCTGTCCTTCTGTATTTACTGTTTGTTTTCTATTTATATTCATATCGTTTTTCTGTTTTACCTTCCCTATGGTCTTTGTACTTGAATTTGAATGCTTTTGTCTTTGAAAATTGGAATTGGTTCTCAAGCAATTTATCTTGTTAAATAGCAGTAACATGAATAAATGCCTGTTTCACTGTGATGACAAACAAGCCACCCACTGCCTCTGTCGCTCAGATAATGTCAGTTACAGTCAAGGGTGTTGGATAATCTCAGCTACGGTCAGGGGTTGGTAGATCATCTCAGCTACGGTCGGAAGTTGGTAGATCATCTCAGCTACGGTGATGGGTTGGTAGATCATCTCAGCTACGGTCAGGGGTTGGTAGATCATCTCAGCTACGGTCAGGGGTTGGTAGATCATCTCAGCTACAGTCAGGAGTTAGTAGATCATCTCAGCTACGGTCAGGGGTTAGTAGATCATCTCAGCTACGGTCAGGTTTGGTAGATCATCTCAGCTACGGTCAGGTTTGGTAGATCATCTCAGCTATGGTCGGAAGTTGGTAGATCATCTCAGCTACGGTCGGAAGTTGGAAGATCATCTCTGCGACGGTCAGGGGTTGGTAGATCATCTCAGGTACGGTCAGGGGTTAGTAGATCATCTCAGCTACGGTCAGGGGTTGGTAGATCATAGCTACGGTCAGGGGTTAGTAGATCATCTCAGCTACGGTCAGGGGTTAGTAGATCATCTCAGCTACGGTCAGGGGTTAGTAGATCATCTCAGCTACGGTCAGGGGTTAGTAGATCATCTCAGCTACGGTCAGGGGTTGATAGATCATCTCAGCTACGGTCAGGGGTTGATAGATCATCTCAGCTACGGTCAGGGGTTGATAGATCATCTCAGCTACGGTCAGGGGTTGATAGATCATCTCCGCTACGGTCAGGGGTTGATAGATCATCTCTGCTACCGTCAGGGGTTGATAGATCATCAAGCATTTATAATCTTATCTAAACACACATGCATAGGCATGTTTTTTTATTGATTACTGACTGTAATTCACTGCATAGGTCAATGAAATATTGAAATTGATTAAATGACAGTCCGTGTTTGGTTCACATAACAAATCTTAACAGATTTTTTTTCTTACAGTTTTTATTAGTAGACAAATTAATAATTAAATATTTTAACAAAATGAGTGTTTCAATGTTCTTACATATAAAAAAAAGACAAGATGAGGGATAACTTCAGCAACAACACTGGACTGTTGTGGACAACTAAACTAAAGCCAGTAGATGGCAGTAATATATTTCATAATGTTACTGCATTTATTTATTGTATGTTTTTATTTGTGTTTTTCAGTGGATTGTAGTAAGGTATGATGGCAGTCTGAGAAAAACTGACATCAAAATGGGGTCGTTCTTTTGTTTGGTGTGTAAGGTAAACAAACGGTGGAAGATGGAAAATGTTCGCGATTTATTAAAATAAAAACTTCTCAGAGTCTAGTATAACAGTTGATTATTTCAAGTTTAATTTTGTGGATCCACGGGAACAAGCATCATGAAAAAACGAGTACAAGTACAGAGACCAACACAGAGTAAGTCATGACAGATTGTTCTGATTGTGCATTTCAAGTTTCAAGCTTATATTCTCTTCCAACAGTACAGATGACAGAATTAGCATTTGCAGAATGTACGTATAAGGAATAGTCGCCACTATGAGGTAGTCTAAAAATGCAAGGTTGCACTCAGATAGCTCCAAGAGGCACAGAAAATCACTGAATGTCAGTTGCCCAGACAACCCGGTCAAAGGCTGAGATATAACAATCTGGACAGTTACTATATGGGGACTTAAGTTAACTATGCTCTTCCCAATAAGGAATAGAGCTCTGTTCACCTGTAGGATGTAAGTAATAATAACCCCCTGCTGTTCAAGAGCTTCCTCATAGAGAACAGTTTCTTATGGCGGTTTTATGGCACAGGCAGAGGCCTGTTTCTCTTACGGCTAAAAGGAGCCAAGGCCCTGCTCAGCCGACATTCCATTCATCCCTGCCCCTGAACACAAGACACTGGCCTTATAAGTTGGAGACAGAGAGAGACAAGTTTTTCAGTGTATGTAATTGATCAAGCATTCAGAGTACAAAACCCTTGTAATAAAATAATGAATAAATAAGGATAAAAATTAATTTTCTACAAAACATACAATCATCAAGTGTAAAGTAATAACTCTTATCCTCAGAATGACATGGGCCTGTTTGGGGACGTTTTGCCAAATCAGGATCCAGATGTCATCAGTGAAGGAAACATGTCTTTTGCTACGTATCAGTCGAACTAGGAACAAAAGGGGCTTAGCAACTGTGCCAAGACAGGTCGTAGCAATAGAATGTGCCAGTTATAGGAAACAGACATTTAGCCCCAGCTATGTCCGAAAGAAACATCCTGCCAAAGTTGATCAAGTCATTACCCATCATTGCAAACTTGGGAATCCCAGAAAAGGTGAGTCGTTTTCCAGTGTTACCCAGGTCTTCTGCATGTGACTGCATTGTCCCCCAGTCCCATGAAAGTGTTACAGTAGATGGTGAGGTGCTTCTAAATCCAAATGTTTGACATTTTTCATATTTCGGTCACACTACTTTGATCTGGTTTCAACCAAATCATCATCCAATTTGATGAAAAACAAATGGTTCTTTTCAGGACTACAATCAATGTATATATAAATCATTTCAGATTTCATCAGTTTCATCATCACAGTTCAGGAATACTATTAATAAATATTTTGTATAGAGACTACTAAACTTAAAATCTGTGAAATGTTTAACAGTTCTTTGATTATAATTAATTTCAGAATAATTCAAAATGCATTTCTTGATAGAACAATCTTACTGTACCTGATAAAAATGACCAAACCATTGAAGTTCCATTCCATCCAGTTACCATTTTAAGAACAATGCTGCGTCTTTGGCATGTCTGATCACCTGAAGCTCTTTCCCTACTGAGAGCAGTGGTACGACAACTTCACTGTGAGTGTGTTTGTGTATTCTGAGATTGCACCCCTGACTTAGTCTTTATACAGTGGGAGCAGAGGAATAGCTTCTCTCCATTGTGAATGAGCTTGTGTCTTCTAAAATAATTTTGATTATTGAAGCACTTACCACACTGGGAATAGTGAAGCAGTTTCTCTGCTGTGTGTCTGCACAGATGTGCCGTTAGGTGCTGTAGCTAACTAAAAGTCTTCTCACACTGGGAGCATTCAAAAGGCTTGTCTAGTGTGAATGAGCTGGTGTATTTTTAAATCTCCTGACTAACTCAAACTCTTCCCACACTGGGTGCATTCAAAAGGCTTGTCTAGTGTGAATGAGCTGGTGTATTTTTAAATCTCCTGACTAACTCAAACTCTTCCCACACTGGGAGCAGAGGAAAAACATTTCTCCAGTGTGAGTGCTCTGGTGTCTCGTGAAAGACAAATGAAGTGCTTTGAGAGCACCGAAACAGCTTCTCTCCAGTGTGATTGTGCAGATTTTTTCTCAGATTACTCTCTTGATTGAAGTTCTTTCCACACTGGGGCAATGGATTAACTTCTCTTCTGTGTGAGTGAGTTTGTGTATTCTGAGATATCTCTCAACTGAAAATCTTCCCAAATTTTGAGGAGTGGAATGTCTTCTCCCCAGTTTGAATGAGCTTGTGTGTTCTAAAAGAACTCTGAACATTGAAGCTCTTCCCACACTGTAAGCATTTGAAAGGCTTCTCTACTGTGTAAATGCGCTGGTGTGTACTCAAGTCTCCTGACTGAAAGAAACTCTTTCCACAATGGAAAGAGTGGAATGGCTTTTCTCCTGTGTGAGTGAGTATATGTGTTCTAAGATTACACACTTTAGTGAAGTTCTTTCCACATTTAGAACAGTGAAAAGGTTTCTCTCTGGTGTGAATGCGCTGGTGTGTTTTTAAATCTCCTGACTGAAAAACTCTTCCCACACTGGGAGCAGTGGTAAGCTCTTGTCTTGTCCATCTTTCTCTGTTTTAAGTTGGGAGATGAGTTGGAGGGAGCAGAGGTGGTTTGATGGTGTTGTGACCTGCTGGAAGACATGAGATGTTCTGTTCTGATCTCTCCACTCCTCAGCATTCTCATGTACTCTTCATAGTAGGATGTCTTTGTGTCTGTCGTGGGAGATCTGAGAGGTGAAGGACAGCGGACATGCAGGACAGGAAAATATCTTGAACAGGAAAGATTTAGAAAGAGATTACAATTAGGAACAACAAATACATTTTTTATTGGATTCAGGTTCAAAGCCCAGATGAGATAAAAACAGAGCTTTATGGCCACAAACACCAGAGATTGCTTTGGTGTATAAATTGGAATATAAATAAGGCAATGCAGAAAATAATCTAATCTCCACTGGGAAGTATAGTGGTGGATGTGTACTATTGAGGTATATTGGTGGATGTGTGATGTTGTGGGGTTGTTTTACTTCCAAGGTCATGGGGTTTCTGGAAAGGATACAGCACTGACTTAGGCAAGTACCAGGAGGCTAAAACTGTGTCGTCGTTGGATATTCTAGCAGGACAATTATTCAAGGCATTCTTCCAAAATCCAGATCCACACAAAGACGGCTGATGACCATAGAATACATTTTTTGTAATGGCTATCCCAGTCCCCTTATAAAAACGAATTGACAAAATTTGAAAATGTTTAAAGAATTACTTATTTATTTGAAAATCATATTAGATCATATTTTGAATGAGGATCAAGCTGATACAGACAACTTTTTTATAGCCATTTTTGCCATCTTTCTGGATGAAATAATTCTTGAAAGAACTGTATTATTCACATTACTGTACCATTTACAAGTACAGTGTAAAGATACATGCATTTAACGGGAATAACGCCATTCCTACAATTTGTCTAGTTCATAAACTGCTTGAAATAATTGTTGGACTGTCTCTTTATGCAGGAATAACCAGGGTTCAGCTAGGAGTACAGCGTCATCTAGCTATACTGCTCTTTCCCAACTAATGCTACTAGACAGAAAATTATTAAATAAAAAATATCTACATGAACAATTAGTCTTCTGTCACAGCAAAAACACACACAAAAAAACATTAGTGGACTCTAACTGATTCTGGTACCATATAGATTTTATGTGATAAATGTCAGTTGCGGGTTTTAAAGTTGACCTTTTCTAAAATCTCTTCCATAGACAGTTCTTCAGCTTACTGCACAAGCCTATGTGCCTTTGACTTCAAGCGATTTATGAATATACCCAAATCTTTGATTTTCTTTGTTATTCCCCTTCCACCATTTAAGAACAATGCTGTGTCTTTAGAGTGTCTGAACGACTAAAACACTTCCCACATTGAGAGCAGTGATTAGCCTTTTCTACTGTATGTGTGTGTTGGTGTCTTCTGAGATTACTTTCTTCACTAAAACTCTTCCCACACTGAAAACAGTGGAATGGCTTATCTTCTGTGTGAGTACGTTGGTGTCTCCTGAGGTTACTCTCTTGACTGAAACTTTTTCCACACTGGGAGCAGTTGAACGGCTTCTCTCCGGTGTGAATGAGCTTGTGTCTTCTGAAAGAACTCTGATCATTTAAACTCTTTCCACACTGGGCGCAGTGAAACAGTTTCTCTCCTGTGTGACTGCACTGATGTGCTGTTAGGCGCTGTAGCCGATTAAAAGTCTTCCCACATTGGGAGCATTCAAACGGCTTCTCTCCAGTGTGAATGCGCTTGTGTATCTTTAAATCTCCTAACTGACTGAAATTCTTCCCACACTGGGAACAGTGGAAAGGTTTCTCCCCAGTGTGAATGCGCATGTGTCTTCTGAAAGAGCACTGATAAATGAAGCTCTTTCCACACTGGGAGCAGTGGAATGGCTTCTCTCCTGTATGAGTAAGCTGATGTATATTTAGGTCTCTTAAATGAAAGAAACTCTTCTCGCAAAAAGAGCAATGAAACGGCTTCTCTTCTGTGTGCATGCGTTGGTGTCTTCTGAGATTACTCTCTTGAGTAAAACTCTTTCCACACTGGGAGCAGTGAAACGGCTTCTCTCCAGTGTGAATGCGCTTGTGTCTTCTGAAAGAACTCTGATCAGTGAATCTCTTTCCACACTGGGAACACTGAAACGGCTTCTCTCCTGTATGACTGCACTGGTGTATTCTAAGCACATACACTCTACTGAAGCTCCTCTCACAGTGGGAACAGTGATACGGTCTTGGCTTGTCCATCTCTTTCTCTTTCAGAATGGGAGGTGGGTTAGAGGAACCTGAGCTGGTTTCATGGTGTTGTGAGCTGCTGCAGGGTGTGAAACCTTCTGCTCTGATCTCTCCACTCCTCAGCAGTCTGATGTACTCTTCATGGTGACATCTGTTCATGTGACTGTGCAGGTTGATCTGACAAGTGAAGGAGGATGAACAACTGGAACAGGAGTTGTTTAGAAACTGGGAAGGTTTGGTGTTGAGGTCTGAAAGAGACACAAAAATGGCAAGTCCAGCAAACACCAAAATGTCTGTTGATACTACCACTATTATTTGTAAGCTGAACCTCTATTGTGAATGTTAGGATTATTTAATTATTTCATTTATTTATGTCTCTTAAATGGCAAGACAACTTAACAGCTAGCCAGTGGTGTAACGCAGCAACACTGAAGGTCTGAAATATCATCATATCCACTATAGATAACAAGTAGATGCAGACCCGGCCAGTCTTCCACCCTATCAATCCTCTCATTATAGTCAATAGACAAAACTCAAGTCCTAAGAGAACTGCCTAGCCTGATTTGAAAACAATCTCTCTGGTCGTATAGTTTAAAATCTGAGGGCCTGTTGTCCAGACCTCCAGCTTTTTCAATGGGAGTTCCTTAAGGTTTGATTCTTTCCGACACTATTCTCCATCTACATAAATAATTTAGCCCAAATCCTGGTGCGCAAAGCTAGCAGAGGCAAACCCAAGAAAAATATTTCTGACACCTTGAACCCATAGCGCCTGACACTGACAGCTCCCATTGTGTTTGTTTTAATAAAATACAGAGAAAGTCTGGGGAGTTAAGACACGTATGACCAATACATCCTCATTGCGGATTTTTGTATAAAAATCCCTGCCATGTTTGTGTCCATGTACTTACCACTAATGGTAGTCAGATCTCCAATCTCCTTCTCTTCTTCATCCTCCTCATCCTCTTCCACTGTGACCGTCACTTCCCCTTCCTCTTCTTCCTCACTCATCTCTTCCACTCCTAAAACATCTTCTTCCACTGAAACATTGTCCTCCTCTTTTACTCTGATTGGGTCTCTCACTTCTTTCACTGAGACAAGCATCTCCTCCACCTCCTCTTTCACTCCAAAATCTTTTTCTTCCTTTTCTTTAATTGCAACATCCTCCCTTTTCACTACAACAGTTTCTTCCTCTTCTTTCACTGTAACATCCTCTTCTTTAAATCTTGTGATGATAGCATCTTCTTCCTCCTCCTCTTTCATTCCAAATGCTTCTTGTTCTTCTTTCACAGTGACAGGCTTCTCGGCTTCTTTTTCTTCTTCACTCTCCTTTTTTACTGTGACAAACATCTTAGCATTCTTTTCTCTCACACACCCTTCTTTCACTCCAAAAACACTGTGAACGTTCTGGAAAGAGACAAGAGGAGAGGCTAATATCACAGATAAGCACAGTAACAAGAAAGTACATGAACAAATGTTTACGTGTTCCTCCTATTTTGCTTGCGGCTAGAAAACAAAAGTTCTGAAACAACAATTTATATAATGCCAGTTTTTACACAATGCTGTTGTAGCCCTAAGCTAGCCAACATGAATCAAGTCAATTAATCATAATACAAAAATGTGTTAAATTATAGGCACGTCAAAAAACAATGTTGAAATGTTATAAACAGCTGTAATAATTGGAAATTATATGGGATGGCTTATCTTTCTCCATTTGAAGATTGTGAGGACTGCATTTCAAAGAGAAGTGGATTTTTATGGTTTTGTAGGAAGTACAGATTGGCTCAACGGATGTTGTTCCCACTAACTAGTTTTAAAGGAATGTTGCACAACTTTAAACCTACTTTAAAAAGCCCATCCACTCACAACAGACACTTCTAAAAAGGACCTCGCTGATCAGTCTAGATTCTCACTTAGGATGAGCCAGCTGATTAATGTCTGCACATTTTGCTGTAAGCAAGCACGTTTATTTATACAGCATAATTCATACATAGAAGCAATTCACTGTGCTTTACAAAGAAAAAGAAAAATATAAAAATACAATAGAATAAAAACCAATACTAGAATAAAAACATCAAATAGGCAATTCAATGTGCTTTACATAGAATAAGAAAATAGAAATAAAAAAATAAAAAAAATAAAAACATATTCATCAATCAAACAGTTACATACATTTTCCATACACCATTGCACAACAGGTAATTCCAGAGGAATCATTTTATTATCATGGTAGCCTGATTTTCCTGGCAAAACAGTTCACAATTAATCGAGCGAAATGAAACATGCACTCTGCACCTACCCAGAGATTGGTCATCGCCCAACAGAGTCTGCTTCAAATCTGCATGAAATAGTAGATCATTTCTGCTAATAGGGATTGTGTTGCCCACCTTCCCACAATCCACTGCACATTTGTCTGCATGCCCTGGTTGAATACGAATAGGTGCAAAACTGCTTTTGAGATTCAGCCCTCAAACTTTTATCGGAGGACAGACACAGAGAGAGACAATTTAGGAGGGACTTTCAACCAAATGAGCAAACCCACACATTAGCATCTCTAGGTATTGTTTAGCTCACCTCTTTTAGGAGGAGAGACTCCATGCTGTAGTCACTTGACATTCTTTCCTTGGCCTGTTTCTGCATGTACTGCGAGTCAGAATATGAAAAATATTATCACTGCTGACTAATTTGTTAGGAAATGTATGCAATCGGAACCCAGAGACAAATGGGTCATGTTTCTTTCAATTCAGTCAGGGAAACAGTTTAGTATATATATTTTTTCAAAAAGTCCAGGGCAGCATTAAGTTATTTGTACTGAATGAAATCCCATAATTCTCACTTTTTTAAATTTGATTTTGTTATATAGTGTCCACAATGTTGGCCCTCGTCCAAGACTTTCTACATGGGCATGCATTTTTAAGTGTGTCTACAGTGTGGTTTTAATCAGATGATCCATAGCATATTAGTCTTTCATGTGTGGGGAAGTTTAGACAATGTGAATTCTTATTATGGGGCATATTTCTATTTCTGTGTGATGGCTTCAGGAGTAAAGATAAAGGCTTCTTTCCAAAATTATATTGAATTGTCCAAAAAGTAATTAGAAGGACCTAAGGTCAACTTCGGGAACTTACTACAATAAAAAAAAACTCTGGTTATTAATCAGCCAGATTCTAGCAATTCACTATAGTCTAGATTACCTTCGAAGAACAGACAGCAGCGGTACCATCGATTAGATGCCTTGGTGTGTTCATAAGCAACGAATAGAGTCCATATGGAGGAATGGCATACATTTTGTACATGACAAAAAAGCATATCGGGGTATCCCTTGTTGGTTTTGTATAATCAATTCATCATTGATTATAAAGTGATCTATAAAGATTAGTCTGCGATGTTTAATGCTAGCAATAGCAGTGAAATGCAAGTTCTCTGCCATCGACTGTTTTTGGGGGGGCGTCACAGGGAAGGGTTTGGTGTTTATTTTTCAAGGGTAGGGTCACGTGAAAATACATAAGATCGCTGAAGGCAGGGCCGTCCATATTCCCCAGATTCGCCTCATAATAAAAGATGTCATTTTGACTATTGCCAAAACGTTCACCACTTATCTAGTTAGCGCGTAGCTACAAAGATTTGTTAACTACCTTTTTAGGAAAACATGCACCACTTTTTTCGGGTTTACCTACAAAGATATGCTATAGCTAGCTAGCTAGCTACGTCAGTACTAGCTAAGTTACTTTTGTAAATTGTCATTCTTGTTGATACTTTGCCGATTTAACCCATTTTGCTCAATACATCATTAGCATAGCAACCTCCAGAAATTGTTCTATTCTAGCTAGTAAGCTAGTTAGGTGACTTACCTTTTGAACAGCAGACCTACAACTATGTGGGGATTACCACAATAAGATTCAGCCAATAGCCACAACAGTAATTGCCCTATGGCTTCAAAATAAAAGTCCTCCCTTGAACGTGATACCAGTTGTGGAATAAAGCTGTATTTTGAGTAGTTAATCCATGTTGGAATGTTATGTAATTTCAGCAAAAGACAAATACAAGTGAATTTGACCTGTTAAGCTTTCGCTATCTCTCTGTTAAGGTTAACCTATTTTTCCTCACTCATTTCAGATAAAATCTATAATTTCTGCCTTCTCCAGGTAATCTCTGGAGAACTCATTCCTCATTTCCCTTCATAAAATCCACACTGACCACTGGCCATCCTCTAACTTAAGATGGCCAAATTCCCTCCCCTTCTTAAGAAACCCACACTTGAACCTGCTGATAAGTAAAATAATAATACATGTTGGTTTTCCTTTTGTTGGGATAATAAATAATACAACACCCAATCTATAATATATTCTATATTGTTTGTTCTCTTTTGAGTGTCCTTTGTTGTTTGTATCTGGTTCAGTTGTATACAGTTAGCCTCTAAGTTATAAGTGGTAGCCCTCCAAAGTTAATATGTTCTCCTTATCAAGTCTCTTTTTTCCTTTCAATTATCTTATATGTTATACTGTGTTATAGAGGGCTGGGTATTACCATCTTCAAATGCATTTTGTAATGCCCACAGAATCCAGCTAAGCATTTTAAGGTCAAAGGAGGCTCAGGGAAATGATAAAACTAAATATACATCTCTGGAAAAAATTAAGAGACCACTGCACCTTTTTCTTTCCTTTACAAAAAGGGTTAGGGTTAACCCTAACCCTAACCGTTGGAAAGGGAGGCTTTGAGTGAGGAACAGAAGGGTTAAAATTAAGAGACCACTGCAAATTGAACACTTCTGTTCCTCACTCAAAACTTTCCTTTTCAACATTTTTGGAAAGGAAAGAAAAAGGAACAGTGGTCTCATAATTTTTTCCAGAGCTGTATATTTCAGTTGTTTCCATAAATAAACTCAGTGATTTTAGATATACGGTGATGATAAAAAGAATGCACTAGGATTTAAAAAAATATTTACAGTTTATATAAATGCATAATTGATGTAAGGATTTATTTCTTATATTTTCCATTTAAAATGAGTCTTCATAAATGTTATGGATATTAAATCTAAACTTGACCATTCTGTGATCTAAAGTAAAATCTAAAGTTCCTGTTCTTCTTCTTGACTCTTTTAAGCACACTGGTATACTTTAAATTACAGCTTCTTTCCAGTGTGAATGCACTGGTGTCTTCTGAAAGTACTCGGATTACCGAAGCTCTTTCTACACTGGGAGTGGAAAACCTCTCGTGTGTGAATTCACTGCTGTCTTCTGAGACCATCCCCTCTAGTAAAGTTCTTTCCACACTTGGAGTTGTTGTACGGCTTCTCTCCTGTGTGGATGCACTGGTGCGTTCTGAGATTACTGAAAGACGTGAAGCACACTGGGAGTAGTGGAAATAGTACTGGGAGCAGTGGAATGGCTTTTCTCCTGTGTTAATCTTACCTGGTGATTCACATTAATGTAAATGTACTAGATAAGGAGAATGCACATCGCTTAACTGTGAATAACCAATTCAGTCCCAAAAAATAATAATATATTCTCAATGATAAAATTGGTAAATCTTAATACCAAACAGAACTATTTTAAGTTTGGTGACAAATCACACAAACTATAAATAAATAGCATAAACCGAAGGCGACCATATGATCCACATGGTCAAATCTGTGACTTGGGAACAACCATCTGCCTGCCTGCGTATAGATGACTAACAGAATACAAAGAGTTATATTTCTCCGACCTAACTAAAGCAATAGATAGAACTTTGTGGAATAAAAAAAATCTACAGGCAAAACGAATGTTCTGAACCGAAATTGAATGTGCTCATAGGCACACATGCTGTAGCCTAATTCACTTCCAGTGGTAAGGCGAGCATTTTGTGCTGCATTACACTGTTCATTAGAAGAGCCATACAAATCGTATCGCTTCAATCTGGTTCCATTTATTTATTATTCTTTTTGGTAAAATATATGATTTTGAAAATGAGAAATACTTTGAACTACACAGTGGATTTCAACAGTCCAAACACTCATAGAAGAAGCATTATGAATCCCTAAACATGACCAAATGTCTGCAGTAACTGTATGGAATATGTATGGAAAGGCACAGATGTATAAAATAATGAATATAACATTTGAAAGGAAGTTCATACTAACAGTAAGATATAGTACCAAAAGTTTGTACACTAATTCACATGAATGGGTAAGTGCGTCCAAACTTTGGACTGTTAATGTACATTATAATCCACATTTTTCACAATCCAACTACTGATCCAATTAGGAGTAATATCATATACTACATTGTTCTGCAAATGCAATGACATGTTTTGTTATAAAGGCAATTTATTTCTGTCACTGAAATGACAGTGCATCCTTCTCTTGAAAGAGTTTTCAAGTCTTGCCATATTTATAGTCAACTTTCAGCCTGTCAAAGCCAACTATGTTTTTGGCTAAAATGTCCTGGCATTTGGTCGAGTTCACGTTTCATGTGACCATTGCATGTGGTTCCAGTCCAAGAGTAAACGCTTTTTTTTGTAAACTCTTGGCTTTTTTCTGGCAACCCTTCCAAATAGACTACTGACATGAAGGTGGAGTCTAATTGCAGATTTGGAAAGTTGGTGGTCAAGAGATTTGGAAAGTTGGTGGTCAAGATGCAAAGGAGTTGTGTGTGTCTCATACTGTATCACTGTCACATTACCATCCCACTTAAAAATTACTTTCTTCTTAAGAACACTTGTGTTTCTTTAGCACGCTTGAATGACTGAAACTCTTTCCACACTCGGAGCAGAGGTACGGCTTTTCTCCTGTATGAATGCGCATGTGTCCTGTTAGCTGCTGTAGCCGACTAAAAGTCTTCCCACACTGGGAGCAGAGGAACGGCTTCTCTCCTGTGTGAATGAGCTGGTGGTTCCTTAAGTGTCCTAACTGACTGAAAGTCTTTTCACACTGGGTGCAGTGGTATGGCTTCTCTCCTGTGTGAGTGTGTTGGTGTTTTCTGAGACTGCTATTGTGACTAAAATGTTTCCCACACTGGGAGCAGTGGAATGGCTTCTCCCCTGTGTGAATGCGCTGGTGGGTCCTTAGGGTTCCTGACTCACTGAAACTCTTCCCACACTGGGAGCAGTGGTGAGATCTTGTCTTGTCTGTCTTTCTCTGTTTCAGGGTGGAAGGTGGATTAGAGGAACCTGAGGTGGTTTGATGTTGTTGTGAGCTGCTGGAGGACATGAAACTTTCTAATGTGATTTCCTTATTCCTCAGCATTCTGATGTACTCTTCATAGTGACATCTTTTCATGTGGTTGTGGAGGTAGACCAGAGAAGTGAAGGAAAACGGACATGCAGAACAGGAGAAGATCTGAAACTGGGAAGATTTAGTGTTCACATCTGAAAGAGAGACAGAGAGCGACCAATATATGTGACATGAACAAATACACACAGGCTCTGTGCACAGCAACATGCCCAACCCACACTCCTACATCCACCCAAGCAACCAGTCAGCCCATTAACACCTCTTTCAGACCACAGCAAAATCACAGTCTACCTCAACATAGCAACATAACCACAAAGCATCAAAACCCAACAAACATGCTATTAAAAAAATACTATAGATGGAAGACCAGTGGAGAAAGCTACCATAAATCACAGTCTACCTCAACATAGTAACATAACCAGAAAGCATCAAAACCCAACAAACATGCTATTAAAAAATACTATAGATGGAAGACCAGTGGAGAAACCTACCATAAACAAATCAAATTCCCGCTAGACAACTTCCTGGATTCATTATTTCCCAACAATAATGAGGATATTAACCTAGCAGTAGAAAGCCTGAATAGTACATTACTGTAAAAATATTTTAAAGCTCTTCATCTTGTCAGTAAGTGTTTTTCTTGCTTGAGAAAACACTAAATAACACCAGAATGAATGCAAAAAAACTAAAACACAATAAAAACCAACAATAATTTCTTGTGTTGCCCATAAGGTAATTGATTCTGTGATGGCTAAGAAAAATGTCATTAAGAAATTTGAAGAATGGACAAGTTTCAAGACAAAACAGTGGAAAACCCAAAAAGCTGTTGACATCTAATGAATGGTACTTAAAGGTCCATTCCTTGAGGGGCAGAAGAAATCCAGTAAAGTGCTGGCTTAGCATTTGGCATAGCCATCTGGCACCAATGTAGATGCTTTAACTGAAGTCTTACCAGAAGGTACCATATTTGACAGATCCTCATCAGTTTGAACAAACGTCCATATCAGTTTGAATGCCATCATTACGTCCTCATTGTTGATTCACAAATTAAAACCATACACTGGTTCAATAATTCCTTTTGAAATCAATACTTACTGCTGGTGGTAATTAGATCTCCAATCTCTTCTTTTTCATCACCCTCTTCCACTTTGACAGTCACCTCCCCTTCATCGTCACTCTCCTCTTCCACACCTAAAACTACCTCCACTGAAACATCGTCCTCCTCTTCCACACCTAAAACATCTTCCACTGAAACATCCTCCTCCACTTTCACACCTAAAACATCCTCCACTGAAACATTGTCCTCCACTTCCACACCTAAAACATCCTCCACTGAAACATCCTCCTCCACTTTCACACTGAAAGCTTCTTTCTCTCCTTTAACAGTGACCGGCATCTCCTCTTTCACTAAAAAATGTGCATCCCTGTTTTTTTCCTCTTTCTCTCTCACTGCAACATCCTCTACAGTTACTGCAACAGGTTCGTCCTCTTCTTTCACTGTAACATATTTTATTCCGCCTTCAACTATTATGCTGTTAACTTCCTCTTCCTCCTTGGTCATTCCAAAATCCTCTTGTTCTTCGTTTGTGACAGTGATTTCTGGTTCTTTTTCGTCCTCACTCTCCTCTTTCACTCCAAAAACACTTTTAAGCTCCTGGAAAGAGACAAGAGGCAACAGATCACTGGTTATGTCACATAAATGTGTTCACGCGTAACCTCACATGAACACATTTATGCATGTCCATGTCATGTAGCAGCCAGATAACCCTAGATAACAGTCTTAGAAATCCAGACGTTGGAACACACTGGTACATTTTGGGAAGCTGAGTGGCTATTAGTGTGGGAAAACCAGAGCTCCAATGTTACATAAAAGAAATACATGAAGCGGCTGGGGTTTCCGAGCAGGTTTACTAGTGACTTCTAGTTCTTTCTGAATTGTGATAGTGACTTCTAGTTCTTTCTGAATTGTGATAGTGACTTCTAGTTCTTTCTGAATGGTGAAAGTGACTTCTAATTCTCTCTGAATGGTAAAAGTGACTTGTAGTTGAAGATGATGTTGAAGATGCATTTGTCTCAATATGTCATTCCACAGCTCAGTCCTTGAAATAAAGGGATTTTCTTAATTGAATTTCTTCACAGCCCTTTTCTCCTCGGTTCACTCTGGCCTCATTTCAAAAAAGGTCAAAGGTAATCGAAGATTATGCTCTCAGCCGCTGACACTGGAATACCTACTCGGGGTTTATCGCCCAGTGACGATAAACTTAAATCTTCTAGTAGAGAGAATTATTTCTACAGCTCCGTTAAAAGGGTTTGTGCCGCTCACCTTTCCACAATCCACTGCACAATTTTATGTGGACCCTCGTGGACAATGAACAGGGACAAAAAGGATTTGGGATTCAGCCCTCCACCTTTTATCAGCAATTGACAGGGAGATACAATTTATGATGGACTTTAACCCTCCTAACCTTAAGCACATGAGAAACCCAAAAATTAGCATCTCTACCAACTGTTTAACTCACCTCTTTTAGGACGAAACACTGCATGCTGGAGTCCTTTGAGATTCTTTCCTAGGCTTGTAGCTTCATAAACTGCTAGTCAAAATCCAAAAAGTGGTTCAAAAAAATGCAACTGTTGACTAATACATTAAGGATTTCAAAACATGTACACAATAAATATCTGGAGAAGTATTGTGTTTTAATTTTAGTCAGAAATTGGTTTTACCATTCTTTTTTAATCTTGTCCATTCAAGTAATTTAGAATCAATGAAATTACAACCGGGCTCAGTAGAAGGTTTCTTATTTTATCACAAGGAGTTCCACATGCTGCCCCTCATCCCAGGTTCTCTGCGGGACACAAAATGTCAAGAGCACTTAAAAAGTGTGTCTTCAATTAAACAATCTATAGTCTATGTATGCCTCTAGGCTTAGGGTAAGAAATAAAATAAAGCTAAACTAAATAATGTGTTTTGTCTCATAAGAATGGGCCAACATCATATTTCTATGAAAACGTACTTCCTTCTCAGGTTTTTGTGCTGCAGGGTGTCAGCTATACGTTAAACACACTACAATGTGTCAATCAACAACCCCGGCCTGCCACGCCCTTTTCAATGTAAAACTTCTGATGCCCAACCAATAGCGGTGCTGTGTGGTGGTGCTAGAAGTGACCACTTAGGCTAGTTAAAGGCTTCTTCACAAAATCATGTTTTTTTATTAACTTGATATGGCTATACTTGATTTGAATAAAACAAAGTTAGAGTTGTTTACCTCATAATTAGCCAGATTAAAGTGATTTACAATTGAGTTTATAGATTAACTCAACGAATAGGGTGCTTTGAGAAAACCGGGTCTAGTCTGAGGCATGCCTTTTATTCAAGCTGGTCTCAGGGGAATACGCACGTTAGTATATGTAAATCTTTAACATACAAATTATTAACATATATTACGTTATGTTAGGACACAGACTGGCGTCTAGGAGCAGTGATGAGCGCTTTAGAGTCAAACAGAGAGGCGTTTTTGTTTTCTAACCATAACTGCTGATGTCTAACTTTACCGTTTCGTTTTCTAACATTAATCCTAACCTTTACCTCAGTACTCATTCCTGATCTTAACCATAACTTCTTCTTTATCATTTTCTAATGTGAACTCCACTACTGTGCCGGCTAACCTTTAATGTAATTTGTTATACGTTTTTGTAAATTCTTAAGGCGCTATACGTTTTATTGTAGCATTTTTAACATGCGTTTCGCAAATTTGTAACATTATATAACGTTTTAGTAGCGCATTTTAATGACCCTTAACGTAACATAAAAATTCGTCTGTCCCAGATTTTCGTACACTAAGTTGTATTCTCCTGAGACCAGGATGGAGTATTTTGTTAAGTAAATGGCAAAAAGCACATATAGGCGTACCCCATTTTAATCAATAGACAATTGGTTTTCAAGCGATCTGTAACGATGCTATAGTCTGCAACGTTTTATGCTAAAAAAAGATGGGAACGCTTTACCTGACATTTGCAGTATACGGTTGAAGTGATTCAGAACTGAACGGCCACACGCTGTGCCGTGTTAAACGCAACCTGTTCAATTATGATTTTGGGCGTGTTGTACTACACAACCCCATGTGAATGGTGTGACTATTAAGATGATTTACCCTTTTCAGTGGAATGACTGAGGTCTATTTGGGTAGATGGGCAGACATACACCAATTGTAGCCAAGTAGCAACGCAGCCTACAAAGATTGTTTAGCTAGCTACAATAGCTGTACAGTACTTAGCTAGGTTTGAAAAAACCTCAGCGCTAACTAGCTAAGCTACTTCTTTACAACCACATACCTGTTGATAGTTATTTTGCCAAGCTAACCTTCATTCGTTTACACCATTAAAATCACGTAACGTACCGTTTTTTTTGAGGGGGGGGGGGGTCATTTATAGTAGCTCCTTAACTTTTAACCAGCGGACATACCCATATATGAAGTTAACCACAATAAGAAAGCCAGTAGCAAAAGTTTAAACTGCATATGCTTCCAAAATAAAAGCCACCAGATAAAAGTGATGCAAACGGATATTCACAGTGGAATACGAATACAGTTCGGGAATGTTGATTTTTAAATTAATTCAACAAATGCCAATTAATTTGACCCTCCATTCTTTCACTCCTGCCTTACTATGTTCTCTTCCTCTCTACCAACTCCTAAAGCCACTTTCTATCACTCAAAATGTCAAGCTTATTTCTATATTTCTTATTTTGCTGTCACTTTCTCTCCTAAAACTTTCCCTTCCATTTTTTCCTCTTTGCATATGAATAACCCATTTGAAAAGAAGGTTGATGGCATTCCCACTTCATTCACTCAGCCCAATGAGTCCACAGCTAACACACACCGATCTTGCCTACACATTAACCTACTTTTCCCTGTTTACTTCAGATTACATCTGTTACCCCATCCCCTCCTCCCTATAGCAGGCCATTTTCAGAAACCTTCTCTCTTTCCTTCCTTCACTAAAATTAAATAATTACAAAAAAGGTACTTAGTAAAGTGCATGCCACAAGGCCAATGTTGACTGGAACGTGTTCCAGGCTCATACGCACAATGTGTAATAGCCTGGGGATGAGGTTAGTCTTTGACCAACTCACCCATTATAATGCCTTGTCTGGTCATGTAGTGCCAATTCCACTACTCAACATATCAAATTATATTAGCAAAGACTAATATAAAAAGGCTTAAAAAAGGGGGGGGGCTTAGTGTTTTTGTGGCTATATTAGCCACTCAGATCAGACTGACTAACTCCTCAAAATGAACTTTTTTGTAAGGTGTCTCTTCAAGTTCAATTAGGACTTTTGGTGAACAGCAATTTTCAACTCTTCCCACATATTCTGAACTAGATTTAGGTTCAGGCTTTAACTGAGCCACTCAAGAACATTCACAGACCTCCCAAAGCCACTCAACAATGTTGTCTTGCCTGCATGCTTTGGGTCATTGTGGTGCAAAAAGATGAATCTTCACCCCAGTCCTGTGCGTTCTGGATCAAGTTTTCCTCAAGGGCCTGTTGGTATTTTGCTCCATTCAACCTTCCCTCAAGCCTGACCACTCGCCCAGTCTCTGCCATTGAGTAGCATCCCCGTAGCATGATGCTGCCACCACCATGCTTCAGGTTGTGGGATAGTGTTCTCAGGATTATGTGCGGTTCTCCAACCCTAGAATCTTCTTCCACTTATTTGCCATAAGCCTTTTTGGGATTTTGTGTTGATAAGTGGTATAAACTCCTGATTATGTCCATTTTGAAGTCCAAGGTGGTGAATACTTTAGAGAGGCACAGTCTCACTCTTTATAATCTGCCTCTTACCCGCCAAACACAATATCTTGATATCCTTCTAACGTAAGCCATACAATTAAAATGTAGTTAAACCCTTCAACACATTCAAACACAGCTATAAAACAATAAAATACATTAATTTGCATCTGTAGAAGTTTAATGAGACTTCACACCCCATACAGTGACAGTGCCCAGATTCTGTGGGAACCTCCAGTCATTGATTTTATCTCTCTAATGCATGATGTGTAAACAGCTGTACATCCACAGTTCTTGCAGTGCAAAATGCAACCCTGATGTGCAAGGCCAAATTGCCCAAGCAAATAGCTGTGCTATTCCTGGTAATAATCCAACAGAAATGCAATGATTCATTACCTTTAACAAAGGAAAAGCATTTAACGTAAGACAATGGACATAATACCACAAATTTGATCAGAGCCAGATAGGGTTAGGGATGGGGTTAAATTAATTAGATGGGGTTATAATTTCCCCAAGTACTTGCCCAACTGATCATGAGTTGCATACCTATATATATATATATATATATATGATTTCAGCTAGACCAATAATAATAAAGGTTGTGTATAGCAACCAAGTGCTTATTTTTCAACTGTACAAATCAGATGGACAAGCTGATTCACTTGAGTGGATCACCTGTCAACACGCTGAACAACGTTGGTCTTCGCCTTTCAAAGTGTGCTGCATTATGGGGATTGTTTGCCAATGTGTCACTTACATCCATTGTGTGTGGATTCCAAAAAACTCTATCAAATCTCTAAAATTCCAAACTCTGTTAAACTTGACCATTCTGTAAAAAACATTTCAGAACCATTTACAATTGTCAAACAACATCCAATTTACAAATGAAATCTAAAGCTCCACTTCTTTACTATTTTGAGAACACGTGTCTTTTGCCTATTTGAATGACTGATAGTTGTGCGGCTTGACAATGCCATTAGTGATCACTTTCAGATGTCACACAGCTCCTTTTACACAAGGAGCAGTTGGACAGGTTTCCTCCAGTGTGAATGGGTTTGGTGGTTTCTGATATAACTCTTTCGACTGAAACTCTTCCCACAATGGGAGCAGTGGAACGGCTTCTCTCATAAGAGAGGTTACTGGACGTTTTACTGGGGCATTAACGCAAATCAAAGTACTACCTACAACAACAATAGTACAATTACTTCTCTCTTGTGTGAGTGCGCTGGTGTTTTTTCAGAACATCCCCTCTACTGAAGCGCTTCTCACACTGGGAGCAGTTGTATGGCTTCTCTCCTGTGTGAATACGCTGGTGTGCTCTGAGAATAAACAATCTACTGAAGCTTTTCTCACACTGGGAGCAGTGGAATGGCTTCTCTCCTGTGTGAATGCGCTGGTGTGTTCTGAGAATAAACATTCTACTGAAGCTCTTCCCACATTGGGAGCAGTGGAATGGCTTGTCTTTTGTGTGAACGCAGTGGTGTGTTTTGAGATCATCCTCAATATGGAAATTCTTTTCACACTGAAAGCAGTGGAAAGGCTTTTCTTCTGTGTGAATGCGCTGGTGTATCTTTAATTTTCCTAATTCCCTGAAATTCATTCCACACTGAGAGCAGTAGAATGGCTTCTCTCCTGTGTGATTACCCTGATGTGCTGTTAAGTGCTGAAGCCGACTGAAAGTTTCACCACATTCTGAGCAGTTAAATGGTTTCTCACCAGTGTGAGTGCGCTGGTGTCTTCTGAGATTACAACCTTGACTGAAAGTCTTTCCACATTTTGAGCAGGGGTACGGCTTTTCCCCTGTGTGAATGCGCAGGTGGTTCTTTAAGTTTGCTGACCCTCTGAAACTCTTCCCACACTGGGAACAGTAGTAGGGATTCTCTCCTGTGTGAATGTGTTGGTGTATTGTAAGACTACTCTTGAGACGGAAACTCTTCCCACATTGGATGCAGTGGTATGGCGTCTCTCCTGTGTGAGTGTGTTGGTGTTTTTTTAGATTAACCTTTTGAGTGTAACTCTTCCCACACTGGGAGCATTGGAAAGGCTTCTCTCCTGTGTGAATGCGCTGGTGAATCTTTAAGGTTCCTGGCTCACTGAAACGCTTCCCACACTGGAAACAGTGGTGAGGTCTTGTCTTATCTGTCTCAGTCGGTTTCAGGGCGGGAGGTGGGTTGGAGGAACTTGAGCTGGATTGTTGGTGTTGTGAGCTGATGGAGGATATGAGACCTTCTACTCTGATCTCTCCACTCCTCGGCAATCTGATGTACTCTTCATAGTGACGTCTCTTCATATGATTGTGGAGGTAGATTTGGGAAGTGAAGGAGAATGGACATACACAACAGGAGAAGATCTGGGACCGGGAAGATTTGGTGTTCACATCTGCAAGAGAAAGACAGAAACCAATATACAGAAAAAATTAAGAGACCACTGCATCTTTTTCTTTCCTTTCCAAAAAAATTGAAAAGGAAAGTTTTGAGTGAGGAACAGAAGCGTTCAATTTGCAGTGGTATTAATTTTAACCCTTCTGTTCCTCACTCAAAACCTTCCTTTTCGACTTTTTTGGAAAGGAAATAAGAAGGTGCAGTGGTCTCTTAATTTTTTTCAGAGCTGTATGTGACAGGAATATGACGTCACCCACGAAACAATGCTAATTTGTAATTTAAATCAATCAGGTATGTATGTAGTACTGATCAGTGGGACTGTAAAGTTGATGTACATTAGTGTATGTGGCTGACTTTCAGTGATATGGGCTGGCGGCCAAGTTGTTTTGGAGAACAAGAGCTCCAGACAGATCCAGACCACAATCGTGAGCCCTGTGTCAGTGAGCCTGGTCTTTACCGGTAGGACAACCTGGCCCTTTGTGTAACGATTGGAACAGGAATTGTAATGACAAGTAAAATGATTAAAGAACAGAAAAAAGCTTTTTTTAAATTACTGAACAGACACTCTGTGCAAGACGCACAGAAACAATTACCACAGGACTATTTGAAAAAATTAAATTCTTATACAGCACTGTTTTAAAACAAACACTCACTGCTCAGATAAATGTTCATATTTACTATTACTAAACATTTTTTAGGTGGCCTGAACATTTTGTACTCAATATATTGTTTTAATATAGTATAAAATATTTTTTTAAGAATAAAATGCAATATTAATGATGCACATCTGCACATTTGCATGCACATCTGCTCCTAAGGTGCATGCAAATAAAGCATAATTCAACTGTTGAGTTACAGTTTTAGATTGTCTCAGACAATTAACCTGAACAATTATTGACAATAATGGAGAGCTGAAAGAGAGATGATGGAGACCTGTGTACAAAAATGTGTATTGCACGGGTCTCAACTTCTCGTGTAAAAAACATTTTTTCCCAGTGTGCGACTAGTTACCATCACTAAGTGTAGTATAAAACAGCATCTAGCTGTAGTTTTTGTGTTTCAAATTGGCACTCGTGCATGAGCGATTACTTATATTTAGATATTTATACTTATATAAATATTTATACTTAGATCATTTTTTGTTGCTTCTGCAAGTGAAACTGTTTAGCAATATAGCATGTTCTGACTGGCCAGTCAAGCCTCAACATACCTACAGCTTATTTTTCATCATCAAACCCCAGCCCTTTGATGAGATGTCAGTCCTGTGCCGATCATACTTCATTGTGAAAAAAGCTAAACTATTTCATATCGCCAAATATTTTGCGGACCTTAATAGCCACAACAGGGCCCCAAATTGTTTATTCATTAAAAATGTATCTTAAAGTCTTTGAAGACATATGCCATCAATGCATCCTCACTGCTTATTTATGAAGTGAAACCATACATTCAAGAATGACAGATTTTGTCTCTTGTTTTGAAGTCGGTACTTACTGCTGGAAGTAATAAGATCTCCAGGCTGTTCCTCTTCTTTTTCATCCGGGTCTTCCTCTTTTACTTTGACAGCCACCTGCCTTTCCTCTTCTTCCTCATTCTCCTCTTTCACTCCTAAAACAACTTCTTCCTCCAATGAAATATCCTCTCCCTCTTTCACTCTGAAAGTTTCTTTCTCTTCTTTCACTGTGACTGGAACCTCCTCCACCTCCACTTTCACTTCAAATTCTTCTTCCTCTGGTTTTACAACACCCTCCCCATTCACTACATTTCTTTCCTCTTCTTTAAATATTGTGATGATAGAATCATCTTCTTCATCTTTCATTCCAAAGGCTTCTTGTTCTTCTTTCACTGTGACAATCATTGGTCCTTTTTGTTTCTCATCCTCCTTTTTCACTCCAAAAACACTCTGAACCTCCTGGAAAGAGACAATAGGAGAGGCCAATATCACAAATACAACAGTAACAGGGAAGTGTACAAGTGTAACACGAATGTGTTCATGTGTAAAATCCCATGGAGCAGACAGGCCTTCCCACTGAAGAAGAGCAGCTCAGTCTTGTCAAGATTAAGCTTGAATTGGTGACCCGACATTCATCAGAGATTTCTCACCGGGCATTTCGCAGAGAGCAAGTATTTAAAGACAGATGGGAATGGTTTACTACAAAGTACAGATTGGTTTAGCAGATATAATTTCACATAACCCATTTAACATGATTCTCTTAATGGTTCAGCAAATCACCACTGAACTAACCACATAAAACATGTTGAAATGCACTCTACTTCAGGACTCCACAGTACCTACCCAGGGTTCATTTTATATTTTAGTCATTTAGCAAACACTCTTATTCAGAGTGACTTACAATAAATAAAATGTGTCAATAAGAAAGCCGGGTGAAACAACCACACAGCTTCGTAGTGAGTGCATTCTAATCAATGAATTAGTTACTGGCAACAGTAATTGATTGATCTCATCTATAGCCCAGGTACAGATGACCCCAAAGTGGAGTTGGTTGAGTCCATTTTGTACCTTCCTTTTGGGGCAGAACAGAAACAAGTGGTAGCTCAGATCTTAATGCAGTGCCGACTGAGGGCACAAAGATCATGACCATCCAGTATTGGTTTTTGGCCTTGTCCCTTGCATACAGAGATTTCTCCCGATTCTCTGACTCTTTTAATGATATTATGTACCGTAGATGATGAGATCCCAAACTCGCCAATTTTATGTGAAGCGTTTTTTTTTTGCAAAATTTGCCTGCGCAGTCTTTCACAGAGTGGTGAACCCTTCCCCATCCTCACTTCTGAAAGACTCATCCTCTCTGGAGATCTTTTAATACCCAATCATGTTACTGACCTGTTGCCAATTAACCTAATTAGTTGTGTGATATTCCACCAGGTTTAGTATTTAGCATTACACAACTTTTCCAGTCTTTTGTTGCCTCTGTCCCAACTTTTTTGAAATGTATTGCTGGCATCAAATTCAAACTGGGCATATTTTTTCAAGAAACAATAAAATGACTCAGTTTCAACATTTGATATGTCGTCTTTGTACTATTTTCTATATAAATTTTAAACGATTTGAACATTGCATTTTGTTTTTATTTACATTTTACACAAGGTCCCAACTTCCTTGGGAATTGGGTTGTAGAAGAGAGCTAAATTTATTCAGTTCAGTTTATGCTGCTCACCTTCCTGCAATGCAATGCACATTTTTCTGCGGACTCTCATGGAAAATCAATGGGGACAAAAAATTATTTGGGATTGAGCCCCTTTAAATGGAGGATATTCACAGGGAGCATCGATGTAGGATGAATACCCAAACAGTATCCAAACATAAGCCAAACATTAAACCCAAACACAGTATCTCTAGGTACTGCTTAACTCACCTCTTTTAGAAGCAGACACTTTATGCTGTATTCTCTTGACTTTCGTTCCATGGCCTCTAGCTTCAAATACTGCAAGTCAAAATATAAAAACATTGGAAATGTATCACTGTTGACAAGTCCATCAGAAATGTATGCAATCAGTAGCTAGAAAAAAAATTAATGGTGGGGGGGTCACTGTCTTAACTTTAGTCAAGCAGTTTTAAAAAAAAAATCTGGACCAGTGGAGATCAGTCAAGTAATTTGTAATCAATGAAATTCCAACTGTGTTCAGTGTTTCAGAATGTTTCTCATTGTATCTCGATGAGTGGCCAGATGCTGCGCCTAATCCCAGTCTCTCTATATGGGCATTCAATATCAACTGCATCATGTGAGAAACTAAGTACACTCGCTGTAAAGTTATTACAAAGTGGACACATTGGCCAGAGCACACCATTTATAACGTGAAAATGTTCCTCCGGAAATATACACCAAATACTGCAAAAATATCCCTCTCAAATGTTGAATATTTTCTTTTCATATCCTATCCAAACGCAATCGGCGATCTGCGTGGATTTTGCACTTCTCGATGAAATGTACTGCGCCGTCAGTTTGCAGTAATGAAAAGTAAATATTCACTAAAAAAGTTTGCATTATATAAATGGAATGCTCGCTAGATCACTGAACATGTCCCATTAATCTACATGACGTAAATTCAGGAAGTATCTGGCATCTGACTACAATTGCTGCGACCCATTTCCATGCAGCATCTGGTATTAAGTTCACGGGAAACGTCTGCACTAGACTCGTCATGGACAGAATGAAACTCCACGCTGCGTGGTTATTTCTGTTGTGATGCAGCCTATGGGTTCTGCGATGATCACATACCCTTCACCGCAGGGCAAAGTATCGCACCAATCAAGGCCAAAGGCTTCTTCCCCAAAAAGATCTATAGGCCTATCTGTATGCAACTCCATGTTGTTTAGTCTAACGGGTTGAGAGCGAAGATTAGGACCAAATGTACTGTACAGATGATGGTGTGTGATGTATGCTAAAAACAATGTGGTACCGTATGATACCGCTATATTGTGATTCAGATCCATATGCTATGCCATGATAAGCAACTATTTCAATAGCGATTTTGAGCGTTAATGGTTCTACATTTCCATATGAATGGCGTGATTGGTAAAAATGATTTCGACCCTTTACTGGATTGTATTCAGGTAGTAACACAAACATCCACATCTCAGCTAGCTAGTGGCAAACTAGCTAGTAGCTATAAAGATTGTTTAGCTAGCTATACTTCATTTTAAAACAAATCAGCGCCAAGTTATTTTACAAATACATATACGGATTGCCTCTGACGAGCTAACCCTTATACTAAACACAATTAACATAGCAATTGCAAAGTATTTGTTGTATGCTAGCTTGCTACTTACCGTTTGACACATTTATTATTCACAAGTACTCTGACAGCAGTAGGGATGGCCAAACGAGGCTTCATTAGCGTTATTTTAGCAGCAGGAAATTATGCTGGCAGCACTCAGATTTTCTTTATCACAATAAAAGCCATCATTGAAATTTATAAGGCCATATAGTTAATCTAATCTGTAAAAAAGAACAGACAAAAACAACATTGGAACAGACATTAAACATAAAATGACTAGATTGTTAACTGTATTTCCTTATATATATATATATATATATATATATATATATATATAGAGAAATATATATATAGAAATATATACATACAGATATATCAATGATGGCTTTTATTTTGAAGAAGAAAATCTGAGTTAGCGCTGCTAGCATAATATCCTGCTGCTAGAAGAACGGTAATGAAGCCTCTAATGGCCATCACTAGCCAGCAGCACTAACTATGACGTCCTAATCGTATAATAACGAGGAAACCTTCTTCTTCTTCTTATTATTATTATTATTTCGATTTGGTTGGCAGATCGCATCCAACTGAAGGTGCATATACCGCCACCTACTGCACTGGAGTGTGACACCGGTCACAGCCTCCCTACCTAAAATCCTCACAATTTATAACTACCTCCTTCCCTTTCCCACCCCCAAGAACACCACCCAGGTCCCATCCCCGCTTAGCCTCCATTACCTTGTCATACAATCTTTCCCTATAAACATCATACCTTTCACAGAAAAACAGTACATGCTCCACTGTTTCCACCACCAAACACTCGTCACACAATCCCGTTTCATGTTTTGCTTTTGCCACTATTGTCAACGTGGTATTCAAACCTGTCCCCATACTGCAATCTGTTCCATACCACTTCCTCTCTCCTACATCACACACTTCCCACCTCTGCCCTCTCAGACCTATGTACATTATAGAAATGCCTCCCTTTGCTACCTCCACTCCACTGTCTCTCCCGTAACTCAATCCCAGCTGCCCGTATCAAGGACTTGACCTCCCTACGTCCCAGCAGCACCCAGACATCTATCTCCGTCGTCCTCGCAGCATTTTTCACCACCATATCAGCCACGTCATTTCCCTCCACTCCAGCATGTTGGAACCCGACAAAATCTCACCACCAGCCCCATCTCTCCAAACCCATCAACATCCCCATCATCTCACCTAACAAATCCTCCCCGTCTGAACCATCCTGTTTCACACTATTCAACACCGCCGCTGAGTCAGAACAAATTACCACCCTGCCAGACTTCACATCCTCTACCCACCTCAGACCAAGTATCCCCGCCACCGTCTCCGCTGTGTAAACCGACACATGGTCAGTCAGTCTATGATACATACTCATACGAAAGGGACATGCACCTCTGCGCTTACCATAACCCCATCCTTGGCCTTTGATCCATCAGTATACACCCTTAAAAACTCATAAAAACGGTTACTGATGCATCTCTCCACACACACGCTCACATCCTCCTTGCCCCATTCCCACCTGTCCTCAATCATACCCAAATCCACACTTGGCGTCGGAAACATTCACGCTGGTATAGACCCCAACGCTAATGCCGGGGCCGATCGTTATCTCCCCCAGTCCATACGTCACCACCTCCTAACCCATCATCCACCCATACACCCTCTGTCTACCCAGGTCTCTCTCCCAACAATCCCTGGTTGCTAAGACCGCAGTGTGACTTTCTGCACAACACCCTTTCATTCTCGCTAATTTGTCCCGCCTCAATCTCAGCAGAACTTCCCCATATCCACCTGCAGAGCCACAACCGGAGTAGTCCTGACGGCACCCACGCACAATCTCAGGGCTCGTGCTTGCACCCTATCTAGATGCTGTACCACCGTTTTGGCAGCAGATCCATAAATAAAACACCCATAATCTAAAGAAGACCTGAACAGTGCCTGATACATGTACAAGAGTGTTTGTCTATTTGCCCCCAATCACACCCCGCCACTGGCCTCATTAGATTCAACACCTTCCTGCACTTCAGTTCTACATACTCACCATGTCTCCTCCATGTAAGCCTCTCATCAAACCATAAACCCAAATATTTAAACTCCGAAACCCAATCCAACTCCTGTCCATACAAATGCAGCCGAACATCACCAGCCTTCCACCTAGAACAAACCACGAAACATGACTTTACCACCAACATCCTAAAACCCCATGTTTTAGATCAGTTCTCCACCTCACCTACAGCCTCTTGCATCTTTTTCAACACAAACTTCTCGTTTCTACCTCTCTTCCACACAGCCCCGCATACAGCGCCACTCCCATTCCTTGACCCAGCTCCTTAAATCCATCATCGATCATTAATGTAAACAGCACGGGGCTAATCACACTGCCCTGGGGGGTACCACTGACCACCTCATACAACCCTGACAGTGCCGATCCAACCCTCACCTGTATGAATCTATCAAACAAGAAATCCATAATCCAGTTATACATTCTATCCCCAATACGTAGCGCATTCATCTGAACACCCCTTTTCTCCACATAGTGTCATAAGCCTTCTCAATGTCAAAGTAACCTGCCGTCATAACCTCTTTCATTGCCAGTGCCTGAGCTATCACCGTGCTAATCACCACCAATGCATCCACAGTAGACCTCCCTCTCCTGAACCCACTCTGAGCCTCACTCAGCAGTCCCCTATCTTCCAAGAAATACATCAGTCTATCCACTATCATCTTTTCCATCAACATACACATATGGGAGGTCAAAGCAATAGGCCTATAGCTCGTCACCTTCTCCGGATCTTTGCCAGGTTTGGCAAGCGGTAGCACCACTGCACGTTTCCACCCATCAGGCAACATCCCGGTCCTCCACAGCTTATTAAACAGCACAACTATAGCATCCACAACATTATCCGGTGCCATCTTAACCATTCAATATCACACTATCTTCACCAGGCGCCGTCCTCCTACATCCCATCAACACCCTCGTTAACTCAAACCTGGTAAATTCTGCATCCAGCGCCTCACCTGAAGCCACCTTCTTCTTCAACACATCTCCATGTCGACTCAGCATATCACACCGTATCCTCTTGCTCTCCTCACATAACTGATCAGACCTGTGGACCTTAGCAAAACCACCACCAAGGGCATCTGCCTTTTCCTTATTAGTCATAGCAATAACGTCCCCCTCCACTAAAACTGGAATTTCAGCATTACCCCCCTTGCCCATCATCCTTCCAAACATTTTCCACACCATCCCATCATCCGTCAAGCCACGGCTCTCTTCCTTTGATCTATAACCTTACTACCTGACAGACTGCTCCTCAGACGCCAGAACGCCTCATCCCAGTCACATTTCCCTGTTGTACACTCATCCGTCCACCATGGAACCACCTACCACCCTGCCTTAAACACCGGTACAGCCACACCCGCAGCCGCTAGAAGCTCACCCGCTACCACCTCAGGGCACTCACTCACCAACCCTGCCAAATCAACTTCCCCCCTTCCCTCTCAACACAGACACCTAAACTTCACCCAGTCAGCCTTCTCAAAACACCACCTCTCGTAAAGCCCTCAACTCCGCACACTCACACCAACCTGAATCTTGTCCAGAATGGGGTAATGATCACTCCCTACCGTGGATTCTCTCAACACTTCCCATTTACACCTCCCTGCCATAGACGCGGACACAGACATCAGGTCCAAACAAGATTCAGTACTGCTAATGACATTGATTCTCGTACTACCCCCAGCATTAACACACACCAGACCTCAACCATCCATAACATCCTCCACCACATTCCCATTGCTATGCATGTGTCCACTTCCCCATATCTCATTTTGGGCATTAAAATCACCACACCAAATTACCTTTCCACCCCACCACACCATACAATCACTTCCAATTGTTCCAACCGTAGAGGTTTACATGGATTAGAAAAATTAAACATCACAACATTATCTCCATTCCTGCACAACTCTACGCCTACACACTCCACATCCTTTATATTAAACACCACAACGTTATCTCCAGTCCTACACAACTCTATGCCTACACACTCCACATCCTTTATATTAAACACCACAACGTTATCTCCAGTCCTACACAACTCTATGCCTACACACTCCACATCCTTTATATTAAACACCACAACGTTATCTCCAGTCCTACACAACTCTATG